>JACEEZ010014563.1:0-17091 GCA_016584305.1 Chionoecetes opilio | reverse complement strand
TGGTTAACTTGTAGTGTGCGAGCCTTAAATATATCTTTGATGAGGTCAATGAGCATCCCCTTATCCACAGTGGATATAGGAGTTGCCTTAAGAGAGCCAGCATCGTCACTCGTAGCAATGGTGTCGACTGTAGATGTAAACATACTTGAATTTCCCGCGATTTCAAGCGCCATTTCGCAGAGTCGAGCGAGAATAGGAGAAGGTTAGCGCTGGCGAACACTCACGTCCGCCAACCCTGGCGTTCGCCAGGGTTGGCGTAAGCCAGTGTTTAAAAGTAAGGATTTCCTGAGGCTGGCGTTCGCCTGGCGGAGCATCGGCAGGCGATCGCCAGCCCGGGCGGAAGGTTTAATAGTACGGCCCTAAGAAGCAGAGGCAGACTGCGAGGTACAAGAGGCTTGTACAAGAACTAGCCTGGCCCTCTCCTGTCAGCAGGCCTAACATGCGAAGTCGTCCTCCTCCCATTTCGGACTCTCCTCCACCGGGTGAGCAGAGTGAGACTTCCCTAGAAGTGGACACTGAGATGACCGGCCCAACAGAGTTGTCAGAAGAACATGTGTGTAATGAGATGCAAAATCTTTCCGCATCTCTAGGGCTGCCAGTCCCTTTCAATATCACGGTCATCGAAGATCAGATAAACCGTTGGCTTCCCCCAGAAACCTATACCTATACACCACCCCGAAAGGGCGGCGGGGATGAGGGCCGACAACCAAGAGCCTTATAAGGAAAAGGTATAGGCTGGCTCAGAGGGGATGGACAGCCCAGAGAAGTAGGGTAATCCAAGAGATCATGGACGATGTTCTTGCATCCGTTTGTACCCCTGCTCCCGGAATGAAGGATTTCTGGATGGGCTTTGTTCCAGCGTCCATCCCCCCCCAGAGGTCAGAACATTCAGACCTCTGAGGGAGCCCTTGAACGAAAGGGGACCCGTCACACTACAAGAGGTGGAGGCTGCACTTAAGAGCACCCAGACCTCCACCTCGGCCGGTCCGGATGGCCGAACACTCAAGGCCATCAAAGCTACCCATAGGGCAAAACTGCTATGGGCGTTCAATGGGGTGATGATGTTGAAGGAGACTCCCGTAAGCTGGGCAAGGGGGCGAACAACACTGCTCCCTAAGACTCAAAGGCCCAGCTCGCCAAGTGAGTTTAGACCTCTGACCATCACGTCTATTCTGCTTAGGCTACTGCACAAAATCATTGCCAAAAGATTGATGAACGCAGAAACCCCTCCCATGCCAACAAAAGGGGTTTGCTCCTGAAGAGGGGTATCGGCCAACATAAAGTTGGTCCAAGAGTTAATAGCCGACTCAAAAGGTAGGTTCGTAGATCTGAACCTAGCATTCATCGATTTTAAAAAGGCATTTGATTCAATCGGTCACCCATCTCTAATTGCCGCAGCAAAGAGATGGGGATTACCACCAAGCCTGATAAGAGTACATCACCAACCTGTACTCCGTCGCCCAAACTAATATAATGGGCGACGATGTGCAGATTATAAGGGGAGTTCTCCAGGGGGACCCCCTCTCCCCATATCTCTTTAATATCACTCTGGACATGGCTCTTCAAGCCATGCCCGAAGGCATTGGCGCCCGCCTGAGTGGTACCTGTACACAGTACATAGCCTATGCAGATGATGTGGTCCTAACTGCATCCACAGACGCTGGGCTCCAACTACTGATTGAGCGTCTTGTGGATGAAGCAGGTGCTGTTGGCTTGGAGATAGGCCACACCAAATGCGCGACTATGCGGCTAATCGGTGACGGGAAAAGAAAGAGATGCTGGCTGACCCGCACAGAGTATTCACAGCAGGAGGAGTCCCACTCAAAATTCTCCAGGCAGGTCAAACCTACAAGTACTGAGGTCTGGAAATGGGGCCGACCAAACTTAACGAGCCCCAACGAGCTCTAGCAAAACTCATTTGCGATCTCGAGAAATTCCAGAAGGCACCACTCAAGCCTCAACAATAGTTGTGGGTATTGAAAAATGTCCTTATCCCTAGCATCAATACCAGCGGGTGCTAGGGAAATCTACCCTATGTCTCCTAAGAAGGTACGATCTGAAGGAGAGGAAATTCCTCAGAAAGGCGATCCACCTGCCTGCCGATACACCGATCGCAGCTTTTAACACCCATGTTTGCGACGGGGGGCTCGGTATACCGGCGTTTACCTCCATGATTCCAATCCTAAGGAAAGGGATCGAGACGAGACTAAGTTACTCGTCGGACATGAGGGTAGCCAACCTAGTACAAGGACAAATCCCTCTGCCCCCTGGACCTTCAGTCAGGGATTTGAAGAAAACGGCAAAAGTCATGCCAAGAGAGCAGTTTTATAAGACCGTTGACGGGAGAGGATTGTCGGAGACCCATGGTAGTCCACCACTCCACACCTGGGTTGATGATGGCACCCTCCTGATGAAAGGGCATGTGTATGTCTCTGCCATTAAGATAAGGCTAGGAGTGACATACACGAGAATGCGAGCGGCTCGAGGCAGACCAGCCGCCCCCACAACCTGCAATCTTGGTTGTGGTAGACCAGAGTCTCTAGGTCATATCATGCAGATCTGCCCAGTTATAGCCCTGGAACGCACCAGAAGACACGACAACGTCTTAAAACTCTTGCTAGAACAGCTTGGCAAGAGAGGGTGGCAGACCATACGCGAACCCACGGTGTGCACATCCGGTGGCATCCGACGCCCTGACGTGGTCCTTTGGGACCACGTCAGAGTCACGTCTCTGAGTGTCGTGATACAAGTGATACAAGTCGTGGCTGACTCTGGCTGCCTTAACGCACTCAACAATGCCCATGACCTGAAAGGTAGGCACTATAACACACAAGAGATAGAGACTGGGTCAAAGACCGCACAGGGCACTGTCCCATAATCTCAAGCCTGACCATAAACTAGAGAGGAGTTATGGCCCGAACATCCTACAATACCTTGACCAGCTTGGGTGTGTCCAAGGCTTGTCTCAAGCTCTTGGTCGTGCGAAGTCTCGAAGGTGGCTGCGCCATCGTTCGTGCACAGCGAGACATTGGTGGCACAGGTGGGAGCTGAGTCAGTCGGTGCTCCTAAATTGGAGTAGCCTACCCAAATCAGTTGGCCTGTCTCCCATCCTTTCCCTTGCTCCAAGGTGACGGTTTTCTCTTTTTCTTTTTCTTGAAACGTACTTTCGTACGTTCTGGCACAGAAGGAAGTGGTTGTTTTTGTTTGTCCATTCATGGCACTAATTTTTTTTGACGAGTGTGAGGCTCCTTAATTTTTTTTTTATTTGCCTTCAAAACCAGTTTTGGTATTTTTGTTTAACGTCAACCGGAGTGGAAAGGAAGGTTGTCGGGGCGAGATTGGAGTTCCCTTTCGAGGGGTTCCATCTTTCGCCCCGATAGGGGAGTTGGGAGACCTTTTCCGATCCGCCAAAGAGAGAGCAGGCAGGCCGATGCAGAAGGCCTGCTAAGCTATATCATACTTACAAAAGTGCTGCCCCTCCTCGTGGGCCCGTCGGTAACTAGGTCGCGACAGTTTCACGCCCCACTGTATCCCTCGCTTAGCGTCAAAAGCTAGCCACGGCCTAGGGGCCAGCAGTTCTTGCACGTGCCGTTAGGCAGTGATTTAAAAAGGTCTAAAAACCATTTTTCAATAAATTTTTTCCCCCAAATTCCCATTTACCAGGGATGGGCGGGAAAGCTTGCTGGAGGGTCCGCCCAGTTGTATGGGTGGACGCCAAAATCCACCCAGAAATGTCCGCAATGCGGGGACGGGGGATCTTCGCTAGCTTCCCCGGGCTTTTGGAAAAAGGGGGGGGACCTTCCCCAAACCCGCCACGCACCACGGGGGGGAAGAAAATTCCATGCGCGGCTCATTCTCCCAGGGAAGATGCTCGCTCGGGAAGAAGCGAGGGTGGGGGGATCTTACGAAGGGAGGTACGCTATGGTTGGCAAAAACCCTTTAGGTTAAGATTGGATTGAATTGGATTATTGTTTTGTAAGCGCCGGCAAAAACTGCACGGGGGTGATGTGCTGCTTACCCCCCCCCCCCCCCCCAAAAACAAAAGATTACATGTAAAAGTAATTTCTAAAAAAAAACCAAAAATTTTAAGGATTAGGAATAAAAAAATATTGGAAAAAATTTATTGAAAATACCATATTAAAAGAAACAAGAGTTTACATTAAAAAAAAAAATAATAAGTTTAATATTTAAAAAAAAACATCCATAACTTGTTGAGGGAAGGCCAGCCTTCTCCAATACAATTGTTATTGGACTTCATGGTCCCGGAAGGAGAAAAAAACCCAACCTCTCTCCCCCAAATGGCCCAGGGGAAGGAGGACGGTAAGCCCCCCAACCGTTCCGCCCCGCCCAACCCCAACCGGACAATAAATGGCACCCACGTGGGTCCCCAATACCTGGGGGGGACCACTTCGACCAGCAAGTTTTGGCCCGGCCACACAGTTAAAGGGTGGACCAAAAACACAACAAACTCATCCACAGTTAAGGGAGGGGTGGCCCCCCTCCATGAGGGGGGGGGGCCCTCCTCATTGGAAAACCTTTCAGTTTAATTATGTTTGTTAACATTTTTTTTCTCATCTCCACTGTGTTTTTTTATTTAAAGTATTACATTTCGGGGTGTCTTAATACATAATAATGTTGGGAATATATAGCACCCACCACACTTTATAAACTAGGAGAAAACGAGAACCGCATCCCTCGCATTGTGGAATGGAGTGGGGGACGGCCCCGAGCCTTAGCGCGGGCCGCCATCCTGGGCTTTCACACACTTAGTATTCCCAACCCAGTTTACTGGGGGACCCCACCATTTTTTGGTCACCTGGTAATCTGTTCTTCTTATTGCATGCCTATGTAACATTTTATTCGAGGGTGGACGGAAATTACAAATTAAAATATCAACAAATTCACTACCAAGGCTTAAGTGTGGTAATGGGAAAAGCTGTGTAAGGCCAAGGGGACACCTTGGAGCGAATAACAAGGCATATTCGTTTTCATTGTGGGAATTCACTGATTTGCAAAGTTTGGAACCCTATACAATAGCTACCCGTGCCCTTTACCTTTACTACACTGACCCTAGCAAGGCAGTTTGTCATAGGGGAAAAACAGCTGCTGCTTCCATAAGTGGTAACAACTTTACAGGGGAAGCCAAATGTTTAACCCTAGAACTATGTTTTCCCTTTAACAATCTTATACTTTGGGACCACGGCTAACCTATTTAACCACCCACAATTTTAGTGGTTTTTACATAACAGCTTGGCCAACGTTTATGCTCAATTGAAAAGGGACATTCCCTAATTTCAATCATGTACTGGGCGGATTGTTTTTAACAATGTCACTCTGAAAAAAGGAATAAATTCCACAGGGATTCTATGTCAAACTTATTGTATTTTCGCACAAACACAAATCATAATTGAAAAAAAGGCTACAACATGCTTCATTATTTTTGCTACCTCGATATTAATATTGTTAAGGTGAACAAATACCCATTAATGATGAGCGGTTTCAGTATTTATCTTGTTTGAATTTGGTTAAGGTTTTGCATAAGAATAAAATTTCCAGACTGATACGGGGCAATAATTTTTTGGCTGTTTTCCGAGGGGCAGTTAAATAAGGGTTCCCACACAATGTTCTATATAATTTTTTTTGTTCCTCAGTGTCGTCGGACCGAAGCGTTAATTTCATAGTTAAATATGTGCCTTTGGTGTTGAGTGGGGTCGTTGGGGGGGGGGACGTTGTTCCGGTGGTCACAGGGATACTACCTCGTGTAAGGGTGTCCTTTCACGGGCCGCTTTGTAGCTTACCTCATTTTCTTAAGGTTTTGCTTAAACTAAGGAAAAAATCTAATCTTTTCTTATCGATAACTTTTTCTGATGAGGCCTCTAAATCCCCCAACAGGGGCGTCACTATAAAAAAAACCTACCCTGCGCCAGCACGGGGCCCCCCCGAAGGCCCAAACCCAACCAACAGCCTCCAAAGTGAACCCTCCAGGGTTACCATCCGGAAGCCTTAGGAAAAAATCTAAATGCATTTTACAGGCCGGGCTATAGGCCCACAAAATTTAAAAAAAATAAATTTTTGTAATGTTTGGGGAAAAAAATTTTCAAAACTGCAAAAAACCAAAACCTTTCTGCCTACAGCTTAACCCACACCTTAGCGTGTCCCGCCAAACTAATTGGGAAAAAGCGGTCGTCAAGGGTGGACCACCAAGTGGGGAGCTGAGCCGTTGAGGGTCTCGCCTGTTCCATAAACAAACAGGTTTGCACACCCCTTTGGTTGCCTTCCTTTAAAACTAAAGCCCCTATGGGATGACCCACCCTTTGTGGGGGGACAACTAGTCCTACGCCAGTAAAAACCAGCAGGGTTCGACTTTGTCCTCACTAAGGGGGGGGGGGACCGCTAAGAGAGGATTTTAATGACAGCTGCAACAAACGTTTGGAGCAACGGGCGGTAAAAAAACAAACAAGGGGGGGTAAACCTCCTGGGGCTAAGCCATTTACAAACCCTGTGGGGAGCGGGGCCCGCGGGTTCACCAGGAATTCACAGGGGGGGGAACAATGTGTTTATAGTTCAGCTAAAATCAGTTAAAACTAGCTGTTAACACGGGCAAGCATTGGGACAAAATCCCCACTCCACTGTGGCCGTCGGGTCCAAAGAACAACATTGGAAAGTAAAAAAAGTGGGGAAAAAGCCACTATAGAAGTGGGGGGCAAAGCTGGCTCTTTTTAACAATGTAGAGGCAAGCAATTGTTTAGAAAAGCAGCCTCCAAAAGCAAACCAGAGGTCGCCCGAGCGGGCGGTGGGCTGTTTACTATGTTGGGTTTGCGTTGGAGGTATAAACCACGGAGAGGCAGCAGAACCTTCACACGGGGGGTAACGGGCTGCCTGGCTAAGGACTGGGCGGTCGGGGGCAGGCCGCCACGCCAGGGCCGTTCAATTGAGCCTCCCGCTGGACTGTACCCTAGAGGTCAAAAGTCCAAATTTGTTACCTAAATTCTTACCGTTTTACCCTAAATAAGCGGCGCGGAACTGTATATGTATATATATTATTTATTTATATATATATATTTATTACTTATATATATTTTATATGTAATTGAATTATATTTATATAATATTTAGTATATTATAATATATAAATTATATTATTATATAGATTTATATATATATATTTACTATATTTAGTATATATTATTAATATTATTTATATTATATATTATATATATATATTAATTATATATTATATATATATATCTATATATATATATATTAATATTTTATTATATTATATAATATATAATATATTTATATAATATATATATTATAATTATAATATATAAATCTATTATATATATAGATTATAATATATAATATTATATATATATATATTATATTATATTAAATATTATATATATAATATATATATATATATATATATATATAGATATAAAATTTTATATATATATATATTAACATATATATATATACTATATATATTAATATATATTTATAAATTTATTTAAAATTTAAATAATAATATAATTTGTATATATATATATATAAAAATATTATAAAATATAATATATTATATATAATATATATATATATTATTATTAAATATAATATATAAAATTTTATAATAAATAAAAAAATTTTTTTTAATTTTTTTCCCCCCCTCGAATCTACAAAATTCAATTTTTGGGGGTGGGGGGGAAGTTTTTCCCCGTAAATATCACCCTTTTTTTTCGGGGTTTTTTGGCACCTTTAGGATTTTCCCCTTTTTTTTTGTTTGCAGTTGGCAAAATGGTTGAGAATTGGGAAACATGATTAGGTATGGTAATTGAGCGATGGGTGGGTATTGGGTAAGGTTGGGGTGATGGGGAAGGTGGGGGTATGGGTGCGGATGGTGGAGGGTGATGGGTAATGGTGGTGAGATGGGTTGGGTAAGGGGTAATGGTGAGTGAATGGGGGGGGATAAAATACATTCTAAAACCCCCATTGATTTCAGGAAAGTTGAAGGGGCTATCTGGAGAGTCTGGCTTGGTGGGCCAAAGGCCCACCTAGCCTTTGCAGGGGCTGCCAAAAAGTAATTTCTATTTTTATATATATATATATAAAATATATATATTATAATTTTATAATATATTAATATTTTATTTTATATATATATATATATATATTATATATATATATACTATTATATAATTAAAAAATATAAATATATTTTTAATAATATATATAATATATAATATATAATATTTTTTAAAATTTTATATATTATATTTTTAAAATTTTATAATATATATATATATATATATTTATAAATATTATTTTAATAAAATATATTTATAATATAAAATATTGAAAATTTATTATAAATATAATATATATATTTATTAAAAATTTTTATATTAATATTTATAAATTTATATTTTAATAATATATATTATAAAATATTTTAAAATTTATATATTATTATATAAAAAATTTTTTTAAAATAAATTATTTTTATATATATATATTATATAATATATATATATATATATATTTTTATAAATATAAAATATATATAAAATTTATATATATATTTTTAAATATAAAATATTTGCTGTTGCCCTTGAACATATCAAAAGCTTTTGATAGAGTCTGGCACAAAAATTTTTAAATTTTTTCAAACTACCCTCATTCGGTTTTATCCTTCTCTCTGTACCTTTATTTTTAATTTTTCCTTTCAAACCGTTCTATTGCAGCTACTGTAGACGGGACATTGATCTTCTCCTAATCTATCAATAGCGGTGTTCCCCAGGGTTCTGTCCTTTTCACCCACTTTTCTTTCTTATTATTCATTATGATTTCTAATTCTAACTCAAAGCCCTATCCACTCCTACGCTGATGATTCTAACCTGAATTTTTAAAACGTCGTTTTTTAGACTCAACTCAACGGGAAACTAAGTGATTCACGGAGAGATGCCACCGAAGCGCCTAACTTCTGTTCTTTCTATAATTTCTGATTGGGGCAAAGCAACCTTGTTTTTGTTCAATGCCTCAAAAACCCAATTTCTTCACCTATCTACCGACAATACTACCAATAACTACCCCTCTTTTCAATTTGACACTCAACTGTCTCCTTCTACAATGAACATTCAGGACTATCCTTTACTAAAAATCTAAACGGGAAAAATCTCACATCTCATCTCTTGCTAAAACAGTTTCTAAGAGTTAGGTGTGCTGTGGCGTCGCGTCCTTTTTTTCTCCCTCCCAATTGCTTGCTCTCTACAGGGGCCTTATCCGCCCATGTATGGAGTATGTCTCACATGTTTGGGAGGATCCACTCTTTACAGCTCTCCTAAACAGGGTTGAGTCAAAATTTTTCGTCTCATCAACTCCTCCCTCTGACAGGGCTGTCTTCAATCCTTAAATCACCACCGCAATTTGCTTCTTCTTGCTCTCTTCTAAACCCTTTTTTCATGCTCCCCGCTCTTCTGAACTTGCTAACTCATTCCTCCCCCACTCCCGCGGCCTTCTGCACAAGACTTTCTACTCATTTCATCCCTATTCTGTTCTTCCTAATGCAGATTAATCAGTATCTTTCGGGTTTCACCCTTTCACTGGTAAACTTGGAACTCTCTTCCCTTTTTTTATTTTTTTTTACTTCCTATGAAATTAAACTGAGATAAAAGACACCTCCCGAACTTAAAAAGGGGCCCACCCCTGTTTTTATTATATTTTTTATATACAAAGGGTTTTTAATTTTGTTCCCTATTTATAAAAAAAAAAATAAAATAAAAAAATTAATTATATATATATATATAGATAATATATATAATATATATATATAATAATATTATATTCTATATATACTAAAATATATATAATAATAATATATATATCGGGCCCCCCACTTTCGAAATTGTCTGGGTACGCATGATAGTACCGTAATCCATATAATGCTTAGTTCCTTGTATGTGCGCTTTCTAGTTGCATTTTGAATTTGTATATATCAAATAATGACTGGTCATTAACAATTTCACAGATTTCACCAATAATTGTCTGGTTCCAAACTCTTTTTTTTACCAGGAAGCTTGAAATATTCACCAATTTCGTATTGGTGAAAATGTTCGTCATATGGCAACACTAAACCCGCCAGAGCAGAGGACATAAAACGGGGATCATAGGAAGGGTGACACAGTAGATTCCGCTAGCCTTACATAAATAAAGTTTCGTGTACAAACAATGAAAAATTAAACATGATTACGTCAATGAATCCGTTGAATTGATTTTTAAAACTTGACAAAAAAACTGGATTTACATAGAATTACCCTAGATATGCATTACCAACCGCTACGTAAGGGGTTCTGATTACCCTAGTTTAGGGATTTGTACCCTAAAAAGGAAGCACTGCGCGGCGTTGGCAGTGGTGCTAGTTGTAACTCAAAAACACTCTATTGGTTCCAAATATCTTTACAGGAATCAATGCAAACGTGCCAAGGCCCCTAAGTACAATGCCATACCACAGCCTATCCTACATGAAATAAACAAAATGTTAAACAAGAAATGCACATAAGTTTTTGTATAAAGGGAAACATTGGGGACCAGGATAAGGAGATCAGAAAGGTATATTATATAACGAGTTAAACACATGACTGTGCCGAATATTTTCATTATCAGTACCATTGAATATAAATACAGTGAAGGAAATGGTAATAATGGTGATACAAAGATGCTGTTCATAAGTGTTATATAGTTTGTAGTAATAGAAGGAAATGGCGAACGAAAATGGTGCAAAACCTACTTATCCTCTACAATATTGTATTGACAATTGCACAGAGACAATTAATGTGGTTCCAAGGGAACCTGAAGTTGCTACACGAAACGCTAATTGATTACATCAGCCATTTAGATCTGAAGTGCGTTGTTTCTTGGGATTGGGATGATTTTAGTTTTAAGGCGCGCCACTGCGGGGTATTGACGCCCTGTTATGGGTGAGACCTTACTTCTTTGAGAGTTCGCTCTTTCTTTCTAGATATTTAGGTTTCCTTGAACCAGTTCTTTTCCATGTGTTCTAATATTTTCTAAACTCAAACTACGGAGATTTAGAGTGATGATCCCAACAAACGAATTAAAACAGTGAGTTATGATGTGTAGGCCGTGTCACCACGAGCGATATTTTCCGGAATCTTTGGATTTTTCTACCAAAAGATGCCCGTGAGGTGGTGGCAAAAAGTGGCGCGTTTGCACACAGCGTTTCGGGCTACGCCCCAGCATCTTCCTACCAGAGTAGCGAAGATCTATTCTTTATCTTAGCTACTCTGCTTCTACTGCGCATTAATACATGTCCTTCTCCCTCTCACATTTCCCTTGTCTAACCATAAATAAACCTACCAAAACCTTACTGTATATCATAAATCAAGTAAAATAACACACTATATAATTATTATCCCCGTTTGTATAGTATAAACACACGCAGCATTATAATATGTGGTTATCAAACATTTTTCCGTCATAACTTTTCTATTTCACATACTCAAAACTTAAAATATAGTCTAAATCATACGTTAGAAAATAATATAAATAACACGCAGTACCATTATTCATGCACGTCTGTCTAGCTATATAGAGTAAAAACCTATTTATTTCTCTACCTGACTCTACAAACACTTTAATTTTCACCTCGCATTCGACACTAATTACTATTTACTATACAAAATCATACGATATATTCCCGATACAGACAGCACTTATTTTCCCTAAACAATCCACACAGAGATGCTACAACATCTCTGTCCACCTAAGATTGGTCATTTCTCTATTTCACTGAAATGTTAGTTCGTACAAGTCTGCGTGTGCGTCGGCTGCACCGAAATGTAAGCAAAGATGCCACAGTACTGGTGTGAAGAGAACGAACATGCGCGACTCGCCTTTGCTACCAAAAGATGTAGGAAATGCCCGGTATCAGGATTAATGATGGAATAGGCGTCAAATGGTAGCGAAAATACCAAGAGCCGGAAAAAGTCTTCCGTGTACATTGGCCTATAGGTAGTGTCACACGAAACACTCTCGGCATCTTTTGTAATTTGCTTCACCATTTGATGCTTGATACCGGCAATGGTAGCAAAGCGGAGTCAACGCAGTTCCTCGAGCAGCGATCTGCCCCTGGCATCCATCATGGATGGAATGTCAAATTAGGTCAGGAGTTACTGAGGCACGCCGCGGACTGTTCGGGAACAACGGTAATATATAGCATAACACATGTATTTTGGTCGTAAATGAGTTGAGGACCAGGAATTGCTAGGAATGTGATAGGGCATGTGATTATAATCCATTCTATCACACACTGTCATTGTAAGGAGGCAAGGGACCTGAGGGCAATCAGGCACGCAACGCCTCAAATGTTGGCAGGTGTTGGGGATGGGGCGTAGTCACATCTCCTACAAACCTACAATATTTGGGAGTACTGCCACATATCCTACACATAGGCTGTCATATTTTCTATACCAAAACTATATCCAACCATTTCCTACACAAAACTCTCCTACAAACTTAGCAGTTTTGAGAGTAGTGACATATTTCCTACAAGGATACAGCGTATCTCCTACACCCCTTTAGTGGGGCGCCTCTGTACTCGGCGCTTCTGGCTCATTACACTCCTGACGACCTTGACCAGTCAACAAGTACTTAGCTTGTTATATAGTCGGGTCACTTAGGGCGGAAAAAAGGCTTTTCGCTTCTCCTTAGGTGAAGGAAGTATTTTGAGGGTCTTATCCTAAGCATTTTGTGCCGCTGAATCCGAAAATCGTAGTTGGGTCACTCGTTAGCGGTAAGTTTTCGCGCAATTTGCAATTTGGCAATTTGGCAATAAAATTGGCAATTACAAATTGCAGAATGAGAATCAGACGTCGTAGAGACCTCGTTTTGGACTCAAATTGAAGCTTAATTAAGAGTGCATAAAATTTTTATTGAGTACTCCGTGGTTGTATCTGTTGGGATTACTGATCTATAATGGAAATTAGAGATAAGTGGAAAAAAATTGGGAAAAATATAATGGGAATAATTTTGGCCTTAAAGCCTGAGTTCTTAATAATTAAAAACTAAATTTTAATTAGTAAAAAAAGTAAAATAACAAAAAATTGTTCTTAGGACACATTTAATTAACGAATTTGTGCAAGGGTGGGTACAATTATTGCGTAGAACAGGGTATTTCAACTGAAAAATGCTTAGGATAAGACCCTCAAAATACTTCCTTCACCTAAGGTGAAGCGAAAGCCTTTTTTCCGCCCGAAGTGACCCGAGTATTAATCCAGAACACAAAATTTCAAGCAACGAAACCGAGTCTCCTCCGCGTATTTTTGGAAAATAACAATTAGAACACAAAAAAATCCCTTACTTGCGATAGCGAGCGTTCACAAGTTGAAAAAAATCGAATATCTAGTCGTCTACGCCATCGACGTCCTCATGCCCATCTTCCTCGTCGTTGATGCACATCTCGGGGGAGCAATCGCAAAGCTCCGAACAAGGAGTCTGCAGGCGTTGACAGCGGCAGCGATTGGTCGAGCAGTTCGTCTTGCATCCGCACTGCATCCCATCCATGATACTTTGCGGGGCGGGAGGCAGGGTGGAAGGGATAGGCGCCAGGTTTGGTCCGTAGCCGTACTTGGTCGGGTCGAGGGTCACCAACTCCTTCTTCACAGCCCCCTCCCAGAAGACGGCCTGTAGCTGGGCTCGCATAATGTGCTGGGTGGTGGCGTTGACTGTCGGAGGGGCCAGTGCTGCTCCAACCTTCTTCTTCTGAAGTGCCGTCCACCTCGCCTGCGGCAGAGAGCAGGTATATCCGTAAATTCTGCTCACGAATCGGCACAGCACGTCCAGGCTTCTCTTGCGTCAGCGGACCAGGGCTTCGGAGTGTACCCAAAGCGTCGAGGGTTGCCTGGTCGGCCGCCTGGAACACAGGCCAAGCTTGCAACTTGCCTTTCCTGAAGAGGGCGCAAGTGGTGTCGCAACCAGTCAGAGCATGGAAGGACGTGATCACATCCGCGTGAGAGCCCAGTTCATCGTGGATGAGCTGAAACGTTGAAAGTCGTCTTGCCAGCTGGAGGCACGTGTTGGGAGGTATCTTGGGGAAGTGTCGGAGGAGGAGGACGAGGACGTCATGTCCGGAGAAACTACGGTTGCCTCCACATCTTTGTCGAGCATGGAGAGATGATATATCATCTTAGTGTCCGCTTCCTCTTGTTCTGAAGCGAACTTGGCTCCGTCCGGTCCAGAAGTTGCCACGGCTTTGTCGCGCCCCGCGCAGACGACGCGTAATCCCCATGAATGGTGCTGGATTTGGGAGGCAATGAGAGAGGTCATAGCAGTCTTGTTGCTTTTGGTGGACAAGATGTTAGCCATGGTCATTCCAGCTTTGATCCTCGTCGCTGCTTGGATGTCGATATCGTATCCTCCACCTCGGGCTCGCTGTTCCCTTTGTCTTGTCTTTGAGGGACGCGCCGATGTCGTACCTGTCAAAGACAAGGTGCAACTCCCCGTAGCCAACACCCAGTTGGGCAACTCTCTGCAGGAGGGATCCAACAGGTCCTTAAAGTTTGCTGAGCCGGAAACGGGGGTGCTGCTGAAGGATAGCCATCCCGTCGAGGACCAGCACGCGAGAGGATGAAGGGGTTTGCGAGGCCGTGGAGACCGCCGCGTTCATCTTCTCCAGAACCCTGAGAAGGGCACTTTTTGTCGTGACCCGCGGGTGGCCTTGGTCGTCAAGAGGGCAAGAGGGAACAGGGAGAGCTCATAGTTGGAGATGATGGTGCGAAGGTCCAGACTGCTGTCGAGTTGGAGGGCGAGCAGCAGGCGCCGAGTGAAGTCTGAGGATCCCGTGACAATCACCTGCTTCCCTCCGATTGAAACTTTGGCTTTCTTGCCCAGCGTTTTGAATGTATTGGTAGGCTGACGATGCAGGACCTCCCATGGACTTTGCTGCGCAGTCCTGATCCTTCCCTCTTCGTACTTCAAGAGAGCTTCCTTGCCAGTCTCCTCGATTCTTGTCAGTGCGTCCACCATCTTATCTGGAACAACCTTGCGGGAAAGGACGGTGGTGAGTTGGGCTTTCTCGCGAGTGAAGGGGTTATGCTGGCGAAGAAGACCAGCAACCTCTTTGGTCATCTCGTGTGTCTTCTTCGTGACCGCTGGGCTGTCCTTGTGGTGCTTTGATGCCGTAGCAGAACTTCCGAATGATTTGGCCTTGATTGCCAAGAGTTCGTCTTGGATCAAGGTCCTCGTCGAGGGATTTTTCGTGATCCCTACAAGCCCACCGTCACCTTTCAGAGTCCGGTTCACCTGTTCCAAGGCATGGTCGCAGCCAAGGGACGTGAAAGGTACCAACGACTTACGGACGACCCAGTTGTTTCTCCAAGTAAAGTCCACGCTCTTGGATTCTTGAGGCGGAGGTCCTGCATCATGGCCACGTAAACCGGGACGAACCGGGCGTAGGAGCTTCGATTCATGGCGAAGAAGAACGGTCCGAACTCCTCCAACGTCTCAGGTGCAGCGCCCAGTCTCCTGTCCGCACAGCCCTGGTGTAGTTTTAAAAGCAGGAGGACCATCTTGACGTACGTCATGGAGAACTTGCTCAAGGGACTGTCGTCTGATCCCGCTGACCTCAGGATCTGCAGCTTGGGTGCAAGGATCTCGAGGGCTTTCTTGAAGGAATCCAGTCTTCCATCCTCTGCCAACTCCTGGACGGCGAATTCTTCGGCGCTCTCCATTGTCCCGGAAGAGAACTTGAGAGCTAGGAGTGCACTTGTGAGGATTATGTGTGCCTCAATTTTCCCCGGTTGACGTGGTTTCCGGCCAAAATCTGCCGGACTGTGGCGGGTCCGTACACCCCGACTCGTGGAGCCCTCGTCGAAGCCGCTCCCCTCCAGGAAAACACCGATGCACCGCAGCATGGCTATGACGACGTGTAGGTCGCCAAGGCGGACGATCCAGTTTTCCTTCTTCAAGTTCAACTTGATCTCCAGGAGCTTTGAGAAGAGCGCCATGTCGGCAGCAACAAGCACCGGAGCCCGCATACTCCGAACATCCTCCTTGGGCGTCCGAGGTCGAAGGACCACATCTCCGTTAGTTGCACCGCAAATGACACACGATTTCATTGCGAGACCTGGGAAGGAAATGTGCGGATATAATAAATGAATTTATTTTATTTACGGGTTTATAGCTAATTTCTAAAATTATAGCCAATGAAATTTTACATTATTTGCGAAATTTCATTACCGTATGTCATAAAATACGACCATGAGGGACAGTCAGCGAAAAGTTACCATTTTTTATTAATCATACGGTAGTGCCTTTATGAAACAGATACAGCCAGAAATATTTCATGACTTTTGGGTGTGAAAAATTTAAGGCCAAAATTATTCCTTTTATATTTTTTCCACTTATCTCTAATTTCCATTATATTCAGTAATGCGAACAGATACAACCACGGAGTACTAAATAACATTTTATGCACTCTTAATAAGCTTCAATTTGAGTCCAAACGAGGTCTCTACGACGTCTGGTTCTCATTCTGCAATTTGTAATTGCCAATTTTATTGCCAATTGCCAAATTGCAAAATTTCGCAAAAACTTACCGCTAACGAGTGACCCAACTACGATTTTCGGATTCAGCGGCACAAAATGCTTAGGATAAGACCCTCAAAATACTTCCTTCACCTAATGTGAGCGAAACGCCCTAAGTGACCCTACTAATATGTCCTTTCTGCGCTGTATTATGGAGCAACCAAAACATAAGACAAGTATCGTTCACATTCAGGCAAGAGTCTAGTTTAAGTTTTTCTCCATTCGTCGGGAGAGACGGCATTTCGGAACCTTGTACTCCACTGTTCCTGGACCGAGCATGTAGCTAGTATTGAGAGGAACATCCGCAATTTAATGTTTTAATGTTTCATGGTATATACGTATGTTTTAGTAAGAATAAAAAGTGCCATTTTAATGTTTTAATGTTTCATTGTATACGTATGCTTTTGAAAATATAAGTGCCATTTTAATAAATGTGGAGAACTAATTACCTAAAGTGCCCCATATTTACATTTAAATGTGTCCAGTTTC
>JACEEZ010014562.1:0-160012 GCA_016584305.1 Chionoecetes opilio | reverse complement strand
GTACAGGAGGATAGCCAGTATGAAAGGTTCTATGATGGGGCTAGAGGGGACCTACTCTTCAGAGCCAGGACAAAGTCGCTGGAGGTAAATAGTCGTATGTACAGATGGAAGAATGATGGCAGCAAGGTGTGTGTGACAGGAGTGGATGAAACCGTGGAGCACTTGATGCTGGAATGTGAATGGTATGAGTATGCTAGAACAAAGATGTTGGAGGTAGTGGTAGGAGAGGTCGGAGTGGAAGAATGGCGAGACAGGAGAGTGGAGATGGAGTACCTGCTGGGGTTGTGTGCTGAGTGGAGGAGTGACAGTCGTGTGATTGAGAGTGTAAAATAATTCTTGGAGAACTCTTGGAGAGCACGTAGGAGAGAGCATGAGAGGCAGGGGGCCCCTCAGTGATGGGGATCCCGTATGAATGTGATGCAGAGAGAGGAAGGAGGGGAAAAAGAAATCCCTAGTTTTGCTTCCCCTTTTTGCTTCTCTCCCAACAGATACGTGTGTGGGAGAACGCCGGACCAAAGGCTTCACTGACAGCATCTGCTGGGTGACTCCCAAATCAAGATCAAGATCAAGATCAAGCCACTGCCAGACGGTGAGAGAAAACGCCAACATTTCAGGGATAACGCATCACTTTACGGGAGACTTTTTCTTCCTTTTTATCTCATTTTGGGGTGATTATAATGTCTCATGATATAATGTGATGATAATGTCTTAACCTTCTGCCATGTCTGTCTCTTCTTTCTCACACTGGTAAGGTGTACTGTATTACTGTATTCAGCCGGTAGAGGGACTCTGTGGTGGTGGTGGTGGTGTGTATATACAGGGGTTCAAGACAATTGAAACCAGTCTGTTCACGGCTACTGAAGCATCAACAATAAACTGGAGTACCTGTCGACTGGTTGTTTACGTGGACCCAATAGTAAGGTAATTTGCCCGGTCATGTAAGGCCTTAAGCTTGTTCTGTTAGGACAGCTTGAAGTCACCATTTGTTTAAAAGTAAGTGGTGTTACCCAGTGGCGTCACCAGGAAAAAAAATTTGGGGGGGCTTCAGCCCCGGGGTGGTGATGGGCTATCCAGCTGGGGGGTCGGGGGGTAATTTTGAAAATTAATCAGTTCCAGGGTAATTTTGAGGACCAAAAAAGAGAAGAAAGTGGAATTAAGCTTTAATTACATGACACATAAATTAATAGAGTTATACCATGCATCATACCATATTAACTAAATATGATAATTTGAAGAAAATTTTTATTCTGTTTATACAAAATAATAAAATTGCCATTTTTCTCTCTCCACTAACAAACACAAAGGAATTGCACAATGTATGTTTTTGGTTTGTTTCTCAGTAAGGTTTTATCTTGATAATGAAAAAAATATATAAATATAAACTTACAATATATTCAAGGTATTTCCCTTATTGCACAAAAACGGTACATGGGATACTGTAGTTAAACAGAATAAAGTACATGATCATGATAAAGTAACTAAAAGCCGATTTAACCTGCCTCCCACTGCCTTATCCTGGCACCCACTGCCTTAACCTGCATACCACTGTGTTAACCTGCCTCCCGTCCTGTGTTACCCTGCCTCCCACTGCCTACCCTGGCTCCCACTGCCTTAACCTGCCTTAACCTTAAGGGACAACTTACGAGTGTATGGCTACAATAACCTTACGAGGGTGGGCTGAGGGAGATGCTCGTACCGAGCCGTCACTCCCGTACGGTTATCGGTGGCCTCTGGGTGGGGAATATAGGGATATTCTAGGGATATGTGTGGGAAAATTCTGCTAACCAATCACAGAGCAGCGCCCTTCATGACGCGGCTTTATCTAGCCAATCATCATGCTCTCAGCTGTCAGGGACCCCGATAAATAAATTTAAAGAGACTTCAAATGCCGCTGTTATGCTAAAATCGGCCTCTTCGGAAATCGTCCCGCAGACGCTTATTTAACCTAAATAACTCTACAAAACTTAACACAAACCTATCATAAACCTTACCTAACCTAAACCAGACCTATATATACTTAACCTTAACCTAAAACTATGTTTGCCGGTGTTGAGCTAAGATTGGCTGATTTCCGAAATAGGGCCGATTTTAGCTCACTATCGCCAGAATGTTACGATAATACATAGCTGCCACATTAGCCTTTCAGCGTAATATTCTCCCACTGATTACTACAGAGACGTACCCAGGGTATACCTTGATGCGCTGATCATAGGTTCGAGTCTAGCGTGCCCGAAATTAGTATCTATAGACCACTGCTGGCCCGCGACGTACGTATGCCGTATCCGTGGCCCTGGCGGTACTCTGTTATAGTGGACGAGAACTGCGCGTTCGCTCTTTAGGTCAGACAAGACACATGGGGGGGCTAACACCTCACTGTGACACACGTGACACTTGTGTGCAAGGATAGTATAACTTTATAACATCCTTGCTTGTGTGTGTACGTGCGTGTGTACTAGTACGTCAGACATTTGATACCACCACCACCACCGGATCATTATAGCGGCCAAACTTGTATGATGAACTATACGTTTTGATTCAAGAAGTCGACCGATTATATATATTTTAATATATAGGTTTGCCCTGATATGAATTTATTACAAGTACTATAGGTATTGTATGTTAAATATGATATATATGGAGTCAATGAAGCAATAAACACATCACATTTCAAACAGGCAAGCATGAAATGGCTCTATAATACACAATAAACATAAAGTATAGTGATACAACTTGTAATTTATTGTTTGTTGACATCTAGCCGCTTCAAATTTCACTCCCTTAGGGAGTTAAGGGTGCTCCCGACCACCCTTAGCCTCGCGGTCCCGTAGCAAGTGAAAAAATGGTTTGAGCATCTCCCTTAGAGGCGCTACGAGGTAAAAGTCCCTTAGGGGAGTACTTACGGGCCCGTAACTCTTTCGAGCATCTCTGCCCATATACTTTAGGTTGATTTTAATATATTGTTGGATAACTGAAAATAAGAATATGTACGAATATAATATACATTCTAGATGTTTGTGGACTTTATGTTCCCACAGAATATTGAGAACAATAACCTTGGGTCGAGGACTCGAGGCCTACAAGGCTACAATGCCATTGCTATACTGCCTATTTTTATGTCATATTACAGACAGCGACAGTCACTGTCTTGTATTAGCTTTCATACACACTGACAATATCTTTGAACTAGGCAATAGATATTCGTGATCTGCAAAATTCACATGCAATGATATTTGCTCAAGAAAAAAATACTTCCTTTACCTTAAAATTCAACAGTCCTCTTCCTTTGCATAACATGTACACACTGAAGCGATTCAAGCGAAGCTGCGTAGCATGATTGAAGTCATGAAAGAAAACGAATCTGACTGAGAAGTCACGAAGTGAACGGTAACTATTTTGTCAATTTAATAACCCAATGGGATCAGCTTGGTTTGGAAGAGGTAACGGAGGTTCTATAGAATATCTCTATTATAGAATATACTTAGTAATTTCAAGGTTTGTTAGCAAACATATTTCAACATTTAAATGAAACATCAAACCAATTTTTCTATAAAAGTGTGAAAAATAAGGTTTTGCTCTGGCATGGAAAATTGGATAAATATTCCTTTTTATTGTTTTTGGGTAGCAGGCTACTAGCAGCAATTTTGGGGGGGCTCAGTCCTTGACTTGGGGGGGCTCAGTCCCCCTTAGCCCCCCCACGGTGACGCCACTGGTGTTACCTTCAAGCTCCTGGTCAACACTATCACTGGGTGGGTGGAGCTTTGGATCAGGGAAATGACCAACAACTGTGACATCGACCCTAAAGATATACACAAAGGTTTTTATCAAGCACAAACATTCATTGAAAGTCACACCTGCACTAACAACCCAACAACTGCTGGGGCCATTACTCCCTCACAGAACACAAGGGCACGGCTGCCACCACACACGTAACACACTGCCCACCACCACCACCACCCATTGCCACACAGGACACACTCCCACAGGCACGGGTACAACCACACTTGTCCACACAACACACCACCTCAAAAGTGGATCTTCATGTGCTTGGCAATATCACTCTTTGTCTTGAAACACTTGCTAAAATTATCACACTTGAACTCCCTCAAGCCAGTGTGTCTAAAGGTGAAAAGTTCTTACGGCTATTAACCAGGGTAGAACAAGAAGTAATGGATTCAAGCTGGAAAAGCGTAAATTTAAAAAAGAAATAGGGAAAAACTGGTTCACAAATAGGGTGGTGAATGACTGGAATGGAGTCAGTAGAAAATAACTACCTTGAAAACAGGTAGTTAGTGCGGAGTCATTGGGGACCTTTAAAGAGGGGCTGGATAGGTTCATGGATGGGGATGAAAGGTGGATGTAGGTAGTGTTAGGTAACAGGAACTACCACGTGTAGGCCTCACGGCCTCTTGTAGCTTCCTTATTTTCTTATGTTCTTATATGTTGGTTGAGTTTAGAACTGGTATAAGACCTTTCCCCACACTATAGGCATTCATGATTCTTAACACCACTGTGTGTCAGGGTGTGTTTGGTGAGGTAACCCTTTGCAGTAAATCTTTTCCCACATTCTAAACATTCATAATTTTGAACACCGCTGTGTGTCAGGGTGTGTATTAGGGTGCGTCAAGTAATAGAGGTTGAATTTCAAAATGAAATGAAGTTAACGAGGAACGCTTTATTCTTTTCCTTTTACAACAAAAACAAAGTGACAGAAAAATTATATTGATTGGACGATATCTTCATGTCGCGCAGTGACCATACTTTTGGCCGTCGGATACATTTTCCGGTGGTCTTCGACAACTTCAAGGAGGCATTGCAGCTGGTCCTCCGACTTTGTGCGAGGGTTCTTAGCTTCTTAGTTCTTAGCTTTACGGTCACTTATGTTGGTCCGGTCCAGAGCAGCAGAAACTTGCGGGGATATGATTTTCTTCTGCGATGGTGCACGGCGGGATCGTTTTGGTGGAGATGCTATCACGTCTTGCTCTTCAGGCGAAGAGGACGAGGTCGAAGACTCGAGTTCAACGGTGGCCTGCCTTTCTGCGAACGCTTGACTTTCAGGAAACGGGAGGAGACGAGAGAAGAGAGGAAGGCATTGTGACAGTGTTATTGTCGTATAACACTGTCACACAACCATCAGCTGACAAGATATGTGTCAAGCTCACTCACTCAGACCAAAACAGCATCTGCTGGGTGACTCCCAACTCAAGCTCAATCTCAAGCTCCTCTCCTCCCTCCTCTTCTCTATATAGTGTTGGCCGAAGCCACCACCCCGGGAGGCGGGTCACAAACCCTAGGCTAACACCCAGTACCCATTCACTGCTGGGTGGACAGGGGCTTGGGGCATTTTCAGGATATTTTTTGGGGGAAAAAGTGAGTCTTATAAGCTGTAAAATACGGTAGGTACACAGCCCTCAAGTTAACCTCCAGGGCCTACCATCCCACCCCTGGAGGTCACTGCCTAACGGCGCTGTAGGCACACACACACACACACACACACACACCAAAAAAAAAAAAAAAACTGACTAAATAAGCATTTTTACAGGGTTTATAATACCCGAGTTTCGCGATCCGCGAGTTTCGCGCTATGCTTCCGGAAGAAAGCAAGCGCGAAACTCGGGAGGGTAGTGTAGGTTGTAATGAAACCTAACCTAACTTTAACCACAAGGTATACTTTTTTTTTCTTTTTTTCTTCTTCGCAAAATAAAGCTATCTCCATTAGAACAAGCACCGCTTATTAGGAAGCGCTATGATCATTTGTATCATAACCGCACTCAGGTCTGCTTCCGTTCCCCACTAATTGTTAACAAGTATAAAAAAATATACTTATATCTATATCTACTTATATAAAAAAAGTATACCATATCCACCTATATTTTTTTTTAACTAGTAGGTGGATGACTGGAGTGGGTAGATGGATTAAGAGTGGATGGGCTGGGTGGGGAGTGGGTGGGTGGGTGTGTGTGTGTGTGTGTGGGTGTGGGTGTCTGGGTGTGGGTGTGTGGGGTGGGTGTGGGTGTGGGTGTGTGGTGGGTGGGTGTGTGTGTGTGTGTGTGGTGGGTGTGTGTGTGTGTGTGTGGTGGGTGCGTGTGTGTGTGTGTGTGGTGGGTGCGTGTGTGTGTGTGTGGTGTTACTTGTTACTTGTTTCCGTCTTGAGGGTACTCCCTCACAGTCGTGGTGCTCCACCGCTGCATCTGAACCCAGCGTCCCTGTGTTGCAGGTTCGCCTGGTCCGATATTGAGTTAGTGTCTGCCCTGCTCACAGACGTATATCCAGGCACGGGAGGTTCATCCGGGATTGTTTGTAGGTGGTTGTCCAAATGATGTTTGAATTTTTCCACTGAGCATTCCGTGAGGTTCCTTAATTTTCCTGGCAGGTTGTTAAATAGTTTTGGCCCAATATGAGGCAGACTGGTTGATAGGAGGTCTTGATCCTGGCTGGTGCGTCTGATGGTAGTGTTCTCCTCCTTGCCTTGTGACCAGTTCTTGGGTTGATATGCTGGGCTGACAGGTCACTGATGGCAGTAGGGTTGGGCACAAGGTTCTCCAGGATCTTCCAGGTATATAATATATAGTATATATTGGCATGACGAGGCGATAACACAACCAGACAGCAACGCGAGCCGCAGAAACAAGGCTTTGTTTTGGTTTCAGCAAGATGGCGGACAGTTGGAACCAGTGCTGAGCCAGGCTTCCGCGATCCATGTTATATAGATCAGTGGTCAAGCCCCCCGCTAGGTTAGGTTAATTTTGGTTAGGCAAAGTTCTCTAGATATAAGGAAATTACTTTAGATCTAGGGAGTTTGTCTCCTCTACACAATTCTTACATTACGTGTCTCCGACGCATTATTTGCTCCCCACCCGAAAACCCCGCATTCCCACAGGTGCCCAAACTTGCTTGGGGGTTAGTGGGAGAGTATGGGCAAACACTAGAAATTTACCGGAAAAACTAGTCAGTGTCTCAAAAAATGACCGCGCAGTCCTCGTCCATTTTTACCAAAAGCACTAATTTTAGGCAAGGAAAATCTAGTCAGTGTTTCAGAAAATGACTGCACAGTCCTCTTCCATTTTTATCAAAAGCACTAATTTTACCCAAGGAAAAACTAGTCAGTGGCTCAGAAAATGACCGCGCAGTCCTCGTCCATTTTTACCAAAAGCACTAATTTTAGGCAAGGAAAATCTAGTCAATTCAGTGTTTCAGAAAATGACCGCGCAGTCCTCGTTCATTTTTACCGGTATCTTTCCCTTAATATCCTACTAACCTAACCATTACCTTCGGCGAGAGTTCCCGGATTGTGTCAGGACGAGAATTTCGGTAGACGAGAGTACCAGGTACCGTTCTCATTATCCCTGAATGATACGATTAGGTCACTCAGAATGTCTGCCTCTTAACGCCCTTGAATTATATGATTATATGGTCAACCATGATGTCTGCCCCTTTTTGTCCCTGAATTATTAGGTTAATCAGGATGGCTGGCCCATTATTGCCCTAGAAAAATTTATCAAAAGTCAATCAGGATGTCTGCGCCTTAAATTATTGCCTCCAAATTGTTTATTTCTGGTCAATCTGTACTGTCAATGGTAGTCCTTAGTGAGGTACCGTTGATTCGGGCCGCCAGTTGAAACAGGCCGTCTATAGTAGCATGCATACTAGGGTACGCCGTATAACAAAAATTCTTTTTCTCAACTTTGGCATGTGAGTTTCCTATGTAAAATGGAATTCTAAGACGATTTTATCTGTTTCCATTTTTGCATTTGAGCAATTCTTACTATGCAAAATCGCACTTTTATATTGCACACTTATCGAATAATGCTTAAATGAGTACGCAGTGTCAGGTTGGTCCTGTGTATTGCATCATGCACCAATATGAGTTCCAAATGACTAGCGTGGTAAGCTCTTTCTGATCAGCTGGTTCATCAGGCACTACATCACAGTGTCACAGCCTCTACGTTGGCCTAGAACGTGTCCATCATGTCCTTCTTAGACCTGAAGCAGGGCATGGTCTCCCGGTGGTGGGCCCGAGCCCGGATGAACCCGTCTCTGGCCTGCTGCCCCACCACTGCTGCCGCAGCCTCTGTCACCTGCTTCACGACTCTTTCGGTGCTCTGAGTGTGGATAGAGAACTCCGGAACCTCGTACGGCTTGACCAGGATCTCCTGGATCTGATCCCCGGACAGTGAACAGGTGAATGTCGGCTCGTGCACCTGCCCAGGCTGCCAGCTGATTAGTGTCTGCAAGCTGGTGGCTGACAAGTTCAGCTTGGGTGTGATGCGAGGTCTTACACTGGTGTCCCCATACTCCTCGCCAGCCCTCAGCTTCAAAATCTGGGTCACGGTGAACCTGCGGTCGTCCTCACTCTGACTCGCCATCAGCGAGAGGAGGACACATTCTGAGTGTGCAAACCATGCTCCTGTCTGCACGTAGAAGGTCACAGCTGTTTGGACCTTCTTGGGCTGCGACCTCATCACTCTGAGCTGCGTGAGGATGTGCTTGGGGCCGTCCTCTAGTCTGCGGTGAACCTTGATGTCGTAGTAGAGTTTGAAGTACACCTGCAGGCAGTACTTAACTAGGATTTCCAGGGTGTTCAGTTCTTTGCCAGTCAGTCCATGCTTTCTGGTCCACATGTACACAAGCGACTGGGCTGTGGTGAGCCATCTGGAGTGGGACACCTTGCCACACTTGATCTCCTGCAGCTCGGATGGGAGAACTTCCCGTCCAGGCTTCACAGCCTGGACCAGCTGGTAGGAGACCTGCTGGTCAGTGGACATGTTGACCAGGATATACTCCGGTATCTCCGTGAGATCTTCACCGCCTGGCACTCCTCTGAACTCTGCGTTGTACTGCATCTCATTCACGCTGGACAGCAGACTGCACACTGGACCCGTGGACCCATGTCAGATGAGGTAGGCCCGTCGATGCTGGTGATAAGGTGGCGCAGGGGCAACTCGTTTGTGTGCAACACGCATATACTCCAGAAGAGCTTGCGTCCCAGCATCTTCTCCAAAGGGGCGTGAGTACCACCCTTCCACCCCGTGTTGGCCCTAGTTGAGTCACCTTGCAGTACGATCAGTGAGTCGGTGGAGTCGTATGTCACCAGCAGATCATAAGAGAGCCTGAGCCACCTTGAACGCAGGCTTCTCAGGTGGCACAGGGTCCTCTGGTACAAAGTGCCAAAGGTACCTTCCAGATGGCTCCTCTGTCACTGACATATGCTCCTCCCTGATCAACCTTGGGTGCAGTTTCCCATAGCTGTCGGGCACCATCGCCCTGGTCTTGTCCTTCCTCCCATCGTAACCCAATCCAACTATTTTGGTACCCTGGTTAGGGTACGCTGTATAACAAAAATTCTTTTTCTCAACTTTGGCATGCCAATTTCCTATGTAAAATGGAATTCTAAGACAATTTTATCTGATTCCATTTTTGCATTTGAGCAATTTTTACTATGCAAAATCGTACTTTAAGCTATGTTTTGCATATAAATATAAAAGTCCATTTTTGCATAGCAAGAAGTGCTCAAACCAAAAACTTGAAGAGGACAAACCACCCTTAAAATTCAATTTTACATAAGAAAACACCCTGCCAAATTCGAAATAATCTATATTTCACTTTTCATTGGACCTACGGCGTACCCTAATTGCATACCCAGCAGACAGGGCAGTTTTGCGGTCGTTTTCAGAGACACCGACTATTTTTTCTTGGCCTACAATAGGGGCTTGTTCTAATGGAGATAGTTTTATTTAGCGCAAACCCGTAAAAAAAAAAAAAAAAGGTATACTACTTTGTGGTTAAGGTTAGGTTAGGTTTCATTAAAACCTTTAAGGTTAGGTTAGGTTTCATTAAAACCTATAAGGTTAGGTTAGGTTTCATTAAAACCTATAAAGTTAAGTTAGGTTTCATTAAAACCTATAAGGTTAGGTTAGGTTTCATTAAAACCTATAATGTTAGGTTAGGTTTCATTAAAACCTTTAAGGTTAGGTTAGGTTTCATTAAAACCTATAAAGTTAGGTTAATTTTTTCATATTTTTTGTTTTTTTGTTTTTTTGCGCAAAATAAAACTATCTCCTTTAGAACAAGCACCTATTGTAGGCCAAGAAAAAATAGTCGGTGTCTCTGAGAACGACCGCGAAACTCTCGTCCAGTATGCATTTAATATAGGCAGCCTGATTCAACTGGCGGCCCGAATCAACTGTATCCCTTAGTGTAGGGGAAGCACACTCCGTTCACAACCGAGAAATCCCGAGTTCGATCCCCGGGTGGAGCGGAAACAGTTGGGCTGTTTCCTTAAAACCCGAGCCCCTGTCCACCCAGCAGTGAATGGGTACCGGGTGTTAGCCGGGGGTTTGTAACCCGCCTCCCGGGGTGCTGGCTTCGGCCAACACTACAGTAAAACCCTTATAACTCGGCACTGTATAACTCGGAATTTGATATAACTCTGCATGGCAAAGACAAGAACACCTATGCCTATAGCGCGCGTGTAGGCAGTGAGCTCCAGGGGTGGGATGGTAGGCCCTGGAGGCTCACTCGAGGGCCGTGATGGTTGGCCCTCGCCCGTGGTGGCGCAGGCAGGATTCTTATAGTGACGCCTGTGATTAGAGGCTCATGCCGCCCCCTGTGTCCTCCCGTGCACTCGCAGTCGAAGGTAGAGTTAATGGACAGGGCATAGTGTTGCAGTAATCAAGTGCTCAAGTGATGTAAAATTAAGTTGTACAGTACTGTATACAATACAGTACAGAGTTGTGATTATAAAGTGATTAAAGTAATACCAGTGTTAAAATGGGACTGAGTCCCCCTAACATCTTCTACATGTTACAACAAGGCTCCCCTCTCCTTGGATTACATGCCAGCTGCTACCCGTTCATTGGTAAGTGTAGTTTTTATGCTTTTACAGTATTTTTTTTTTCCTTTTTTTTTTTTTTTTTTTTTCCTCCCATATCAGAGACATTGCATAACTCGGCACATTGAATAACTCGGCAGGGGCCAGAGCCCCTATCGTGCCGAGTTATAAGGCTTTTACTGTATAAGCACTAGCAGACAGCTCTCTGCTCGGGGTAGTCTGCGAGAGAGCTGTCTGGTTACAGCACAGATCCATATCAGCTGCGTCAATAACTGACGAAATTCTTCAAACATCATCATCAAACCCTTCCTTATCGCTTTAAACATGATACATCGATTTTTTGTGTCAAGCCAGATGCCAGCTGAGTAATCAGCTGATTAATGTTTGTAAACATTATTTATCTCGTGACAGCCTTGTGATTGGCTGATAGATCTGAATAGATAATATAAACACTGCTGTGATTCGCTATTAGCGAGGATGACGTCAAAGTATTCGCCAGCCAATCAGCTGTCTCTGTGGAGATACTCCGAGATACTCCTCCTTGCGCCCGGCGTAAGTCCATCTCGGCGGATTATTCAAACAGCCTTGGCGCAAGAGGGGGGCGAGGGTTGCGCCGGAGTAGCATTTACACCATACTTACACCGCTTGACTTACGCTTTTTTGCTGGATCTGGCCCCAGATGCAGCAAAAAAGCGTAAGTTCCGCATTCCCCCAGGTCCCCAAGCTTGTTTTGTGGGAGAGGGGGAGTATGGGCAAACACTAAAATAATACCGTTTTTTCTTGCCTAAAATTAGTGCTTTTGGTAAAATGGACGAGGACTGCGCGGTCATTTTCTGAGACACTGACTAGTTTTTNAACCATGCCAGCACTGTACGGCGATGAATATAAAAGCTGTAGCGGTTGATTTAGGCCAAAAGGGAATGTGCAACATCAGTCATTGGCACTATGCAAGCATAAAAAAAGGGGAGGGTTATAGAGAGAGTGAAACGGTGAGGGAAGGGGAAGGAACGGAATGTTACAGCAAGATGGTTAGATCAGATGAAGGATGTGTATTTGTTGGTGGAAGGAGGTTAAATTAAAAAAGGCCCACTTAAATATGAACACTACTGTGCCCCCTACCCGTACTGCTATTGCCTTCAGACCATGCCACCTTTCTTGATCACTTTCTCCGGGAAATTGGACGCTTGTATCCTCGGTAAAATTCTAGTCCTTTCCCGCCCTTATTAGTGGTTATATTTTCTCCAGATCTTCACAGATCCCTTCAGATACCTCTAAAACGTAATTATAGAATGGGGAGAGATGCCCCCTTCAACTCCCCCCTACATTACCCCCGCCATGGACCCCCAAAAATAATATTAATAACCATGTGGAAATTTGATGTCACAAACATTTATTTATTTAAGAGTCTTGCCTTCGGAAAGCTCATTTCTATCTCATCCCGACAAAATACCCCAGCTAATACCAACTAAGATACTTATCGGGGGATAGCAGGGTTGAATTGGGTTGAAGGCTTATCAATACTGCAATGTCCAGGCGTATATAGTGGCCAGGTTGTGATCAGGCCGGCGGTGAAGGTGTGTTTTGCTATGAATGTCAAGCGGGGTTTCACACCCAGTTAATCCACAACGCGGCAAGATATTATCACTGTGTTGATAACACGTCCTATGATTTTAGCACTATGTCTACAAAAGTTTATATACAATTCTTCTCGATTTAATCAGAGATTAGAGAGATGTTACTCTCACGGAGGTCTGGAAATGTACTTATATATACAAATGCACGTATAGATTTAGTAAGATATGTTAACTCGGTAGGGGCTGGAAGTGTACTGCCTCTCTAAGCGGCGGCGGCGACCGGCCACACAAATCCCACCTACGTGTCAAATCGTCGGTGGCGAGAATCTAATGATGATGGCCAATGACCAGCCATTTCAAATGAATATCCTAATATAAGGTGTAAATGGTTAATACCACTGGGAATGTTCATTTATAATATCCCAGGACTTATCATTTACTTAAATTACCTTAATTAATACCCATTACCATTATAATTATATATATATACATCCCTTGTCTCCCCCTATGATGAGCAAACAATACCTACCTCACAAGGGATGTGGGGAAAATAAAACCACCACTCTACCAATTGAGAGGGTGGTTGGTGGATAATGTCCACAAACCCAACCTCACTATAACCTAACCTTACCAATAACCTCCTAGCGAAACCTAAGGGTGAGAAAGAACTAGAATTGTACCAGGTTAGGTTAGGTTATATTGAGGTTAGGTTAGTAATTTTTGTCTTCTTTTTTTTATCTCTCCCCCACTTTATAATTACGTTTTAGAGGTATCTGAAGGGATCTGTGAAGGTCTGGAGGAAAAAAGCCCACTAATAAGGGCGGGAAGGACTCAAAGAATTTTACAGCATCCTCCACCTCAGTAGGTATGTTACAGCAGTTTTTTACTCTTCACCACGATCGGTCAATATGATAAGTTTTCGAGAATCGAGAGAGGCTCTTAAGAACATCAGAAAAATAGGAAGCTACAAGAGGCCGCGAGACCTACACGTGGTAGTTCCTGTTACTTAACACGACCTACATCCACCTTTCATCCCCATCCATGAATCATCTAGCCTCCTTTTAAAGCCTCCTTTTTAAGTTAAGCTCCCTATTGACTCCACACTAACTACCTGTCCTACTGAGTCCATTCCAATCATTTACTTCCCTATTTGTGAACCAGTTTTTTCCCTATTTCCTTTTTAAATCTACGCTTTTCCAGCTTTAATACGTTACTTCTTGTTCTACCCTGGTTACTAGCCATGAGAACTTTTCCTACCTCTCCTTTATTGTACCCACTGAAAACTAAACCACTTTATCCAATCTTGGGGGTGTCCAGGCTATAGGAGGTTAGGGGGTGTCCAGGCTATAGGAGGTTAGGGGGTGTCCAGGCTATAGGAGGTTAGGGGGTGTCCAGGCTATAGGAGGTTAGGGGGTATCCAGGCTATAGGAGGTTAGGGGGTATCCAGGCTATAGGAGGTTAGGGGGTGTCCAGGCTATAGGAGGTTAGGGGGTATCCAGGCTATAGGAGGTTAGGGGGTATCCAGGCTATAGAGTTAGGGGGTGTCCAGGCTATAGGAGGTTAGGGGGTATCCAGGCTATAGGAGGTTAGGGGTGTCCAGGCTATAGGAGGTTAGGGGGTGTCCAGGCTATAGGAGGTTAGGGGGTATCCAGGCTATAGGAGGTTAGGGGGTGTCCAGGCTATAGGAGGTTAGGGGGTATCCAGGCTATAGGAGGTTAGGGGGTTCCAGGCTATAGGAGGTTAGGGGTGTCCAGGCTATAGGAGTTAGGGGTGTCCAGGCTATAGGAGGTTAGGGGTATCCAGGCTATAGGAGGTTAGGGGGTTCCAGGCTATAGGAGGTTAGGGGGTGTCCAGGCTATAGGAGGTTAGGGGTTCCAGGCTATAGGAGGTTAGGGGGTGTCCAGGCTATAGGAGGTTAGGGGGTATCCAGGCTATAGGAGGTTAGGGGGTGTCCAGGCTATAGGAGGTTAGGGGGTATCCAGGCTATAGGAGGTTAGGGGTATCCAGGCTAATAGGAGGTTAGGGGGTATCCAGGCTATAGGAGGTTAGGGGTATCCAGGCTATAGGAGGTTAGGGGTATCCAGGCTATAGGAGGTTAGGGGGTATCCAGGCTATAGGAGGTTAGGGGGTATCCAGGCTATAGGAGGTTAGGGGGTATCCAGGCTAAGGAGGTTAGGCCAGCGCGGAGCCAGTTTGCCGAGCGGACGGTGGAAAAAAACAGTGGTGGTTTCTTTTTTGTTGTATGGGGGGGGGGGGGGTATCAGCTCTGAGGCACGGACTATCGTATATTCTGGGTATAGTTTAGAGTTATGTGTTGGCTCGGAGTTAGCACCTGTTCTTTTTGTGAGTGAAATGACTTTGGAAAAACATGTTTCTTTTTTATTTTTGGGGGGGAAAAATATATATAGAGATATCTATTCTGATCAAATTAAGTTGTTTCTCTGATAAAAAAGACTGTCAAACCATCTGCAAAAAAAAATATACAAAATAAGATACTTACATGCCAATTCAGCCCAAAGCGGCCAAAGAGTACCGGGAAATTTCCATTACCGGCACCAACTATAGCGCCGCGGCACTAAATTTCCCGGCCCACATTATTACGTAATGTGCAGCGCTAAGATTTTACATGTGCCCACTTAGCCGCAAAGCTGCCGGACTTTTTGGCTAGCTCCTGCGGAGGGCTATTGGTGGGCCTTTGGCCCACCACCTGTGTTTGGTGGGCCTTTGGCCCACCAAACACAGCTTTCTGGAGAGTGTGTTTGGAGGCCCACCAAACACAGGCCCGTACCGAGAGTTGAAAGCAGTATAGCGACGAACAGCGAGGTAGCGACGAACGGCAAACCTTCGATTCGTTACCGAGTCGACAGTTGAGGTTGGTTGAGGTTTCACGCTTGCGGCAATGTATTGGTAACAGTGTTGCTTCAAACTGCGTAGCCAGCCGTACGACTAAAATAGTGTATAATGCGAATTTGCCCTTATACTCATCAAACACATCAACAGAAACGTTGCGATCGGCTATGAAGTTGATGAAATATATATTTAATGAAGTTAATTAACAGTAGAGGTGTGTATACGTAAGTTTCTTTTACTGCTCATGTGAATATGTGCGGTACGAGAAGTGTCTTGGCGGGTTTTGGCAGCGACCTTGATGATGGCGGTGGCTCAAGCCGCTACCCACCTCGCTATCCTGAACCTCCTTCATTATTGTCACTAAAATCACTTATTGCCGCATATGTAATACCTAATAATCTTATACTTATACTTAAATACATATTGGCAAGATTTTTTTTAACATATCTCTTAATCCCTCCAGATTAGGAATGTAATAAAAATTCATCGAAGGTTGCGTGAAGACACGGGGATACCCGTGTCTCCAACCTTGACCGCCACCGCGTCCCTGCTCTTCGTTCCAAAATTACAGGGTATTTTATCCGTCTTATAGTAAGCGAAGGTCTGCCATTCGTCAATCGTCGCCCCACTGCTTTGACTCTCGGTACGGGCCACACTCTCCAGATAGCCCCTTCTAACTTTCCTGAAATCATGGATGTAGAAATGTATGTATTAACGCCTTACCCATCACCCCCCACCCATTCACTCACCCATTACCCATCACCCCCCACCCATTCACTCACCCATTACCCATCACCACACACCCATTCACTCACCCATCACCCCCCACCCATTCCCTCACCCATCACCCATCACCCCCCACCCATTCACTCATCCATCACCCCACCCATTACCCCTCACCCTACATCAAGATTTCCTCAATTCTCGCAACCCAATTTTTTTTTCACAATTCTCGCTAATAGGCTGCTAAAAAAAAAGAAAAAGAAAAAGTGATCGGATCATCTCATAAGTGGGCTTAAAATGTGCCCCTGGTCGAGCTGGTTCCAAAACTGTGCCATATGATGGGATTGGAGCACGGGGGGCGGCACCTATCGCGGACACACAGACACACACACACACTTTCGCTTATATTATTATAGACTGAAGAGGCATGCACAGTAGTTTATATTATGTACCTGTCTTCAGTGGCACATACAAGTCTGTAGTGATGCTATCATTCGCAATATATGGCGCCTGGCGACATTATTGTTGTTGACGGTAGGTGCTGCGGCTAGAGATACGGCGGCCGTATTCATTGACGCCACGGCCACAGATACGGCGCTTTTAGAATGCCTTATATCCATGGTAGGAATCGGCGGTTAAGATTATAGCGCATTTTCGCGATGTTCACCACCCTGGTTCAGTCCAGTTTATACCGTTCCAGGCTGGACTGATGCTCGCGAAAATACATCGAGAATGGCCCCGTCACATTCGTCGTTCTTATTGGCTGGGGGATCGAGTGGGCGGTCCTCCGGGCAGAAATGCACACATTTTTAAAAAGCGCGTGTTTTATTTACTTGACTTCTCAATGGGAAGTCAAGTTGCAGGGATGACTATGAAAAAATGAATGATGAAATTTCATTTCATTTACCGTTAATAACACTATCTATAGTCGCCACTGCACTAATGTCGCAGGGGGGCATATATTACGAGTTTTAGCATCACTACAGATCACATCACGTGCACAGTACGTAGTTTACATTATCTACATAACACTTGGTATAGCTTCTTCTTCTTTTTTTCTTTTTTCTTTTTTACATCACAAGGAACTGGCCAAGGGCACAACAAAAATGGGTAACACAAAGCCCGCTTAGTTGCCAGTCCCTATAAAGAAGACATTAAGAGAATAAATAAAAACAGAGGGGTAGCCAATTTAGTTCAGGAGGTGTCTTGTTACTCTTCTTTTGAAAAGATTTAAGTCATAGGAAGTGGAAAATAGAAACAGAAGAGAGTTCCAGAGTTTACCAGTGAAAGGGATGAAAGAGTAAAGATACTGATTAACTCTTGCATTAGGAAGATGGACAGAATAGGGATGAGAATGAGTAGAAAGTCTTGTGCAGCAAGGCCGCGGGAGTGGGGGAGGCATGCAGTTAGCAAGTTCAGAAGAGCAGTGAGCATGAAAATAACGGTAGAAGAGAGCAAGAGAAGCAACATTGCGGCGGTGATTTAAGGATTGAAAACAGTCAGTCAGAGGAGAGGAGTTTTATGAGACGAAAAGCTTTTGACTCAACCCTGTTTAGGAGAGCTGTATGAGTGGATCCTCCCCAAACATGCGAGACGTACTCCATACATGGGCGGATAAGGCCCCTGTAGAGAGCAAGCAATTGGGAGGAGAAAAAAAAGGACGCAGACGCCACAGCATGCCTAACTTCTTAGAAGCTGTTTTAGCAAGAGATGAGATGTGAGATTTCCAGTTCAGATTTTTAGTAAAGGATAGTCCTAGAATGTTCATTGTAGAAGAAGGAGACAGTTGAGTGTCATTGAAGAAGATAGCTATCTGGTAGGTTTTGTCGAGCAGATAGGTGAAGAAATTGGGTTTTTGAGGCATTGAACAAAACAAGGGTTGCTTTGCCCCAATCAGAAATTATAGAAAGATCAGAAGTTAGGCACTCGGTGGTATCTCTCCGTGAATCACTTAGTTCCTGTTTAGTTGGACGTCTAATAAACGACGTTGAAAAATGCAGGGTAGAATCATCAGCGTAGGAGTGGATAGGGCTTTGAGTTAAGACTTAGAAGATCATTAATAAATAATAGAAAGAGAGTGGGTGATAGGACAGAACCCTGGGGAACACCACTATTGATAGATTTAGGAGAAGAACAATGTCCGTCTACAGTAGCTGCAATAGAACGGTTTGAAAGGAAACTTAAAATGAAGGTACAGAGAGAAGGATGAAACCGAATGAGGGTAGTTTGGAAATTAAAGATTTGTGCCAGACTCTATCAAAGCTTTTGATATGTCAAGGGCAACAGAAAAAAGTTTTCACCGAAACCCCTAAAGGAGGATGACCAAGATTCAGTTAGGAAAGCTAGAAGATCGCCAGTAGATCGCCCTTTACGGAAACCGTACTGACGATCAGATAGAAGATTGTGAGCAGATAGATGCTTAAGAATCTTCTTATTAAGTTAGATTCAAAAACTTTAGAAAGGCAGGAAGTCAAAGCTATAGGACGGTAGTTTGAAGGATTAGAACGGTCACCCTTCTTAGGAACAGGTTGGATGTGAGCAAACTTCCAGCAAGAAGGAAAGCTACGGTGGTATCCGGTCATTTCGCCCACTCGGTGGAGTCATTTTCGCCCACATCATTAGATAACTCCTTTACTATGCAACGCCAAGTTAGAGTTGGCGTCAATGTAGGTTGGGGGTTGTAGTAAGTTCACTAAGTGGCTCGAGCGGTTAGTTGGGTTCACGGGATAATTATTATGTCTATCTTTTTCTTCTTTTATTAAAAAAGATAGAACTCTCCAAAATTAACAAAGTCATAATTATCAAATAAGTTCTCAGTCACACTCTCTTTGTCGTTTCTAAGTACAGTCACTTCTCTCTGAATGCTTAGCGCTTGCCCAAAGATTTGTCGTCTGTATTTTACAAGAGTTCGCTCCCAACTGCGGGACAATTCCATAGCTCGACTTGGCGTGGGGTGTGAAGGGCCAAATCACAGTGTTCTTCGCAAGTCTGTACGCACAAATAATGAAGGGTGGCACAACCGATTAAATAAACGTGCAGCAGGTAGAAGTAGCCTCCAATTCTATCTTTTGGTAAGCCTTCTGCATAAAGAGGCTAAATTAACATCATTACAGATAAGGCTGGTGTTGGAAAGAAAGCTCCGAAGAATCCAACAAAGACGATACAGGGAACTGCAAAATAAATAGTTCATTCTTTGGGATGAATATATGAGGGTGAGAGATCCTCATTACAACTTATCAAGGCTTGCTCATATTTAAATGGACCAGTAAACTGATAATAATTTTAATTACATGCATTTTACATGAATGCTCACTGTTTTTTTTATTTTACTTTTAGAATTATGACATTAGTTTTCATACATTTTATTCTTTGTATGTTTCTCTTGGGTTTTAATAAAGTTTTTACTACATGATTTGTGCATTGTTGAATAATACTTGTGGGCGAACCAACTTTAGTGTGGGCGAACTGACTCTTGAGTGTGGGCGAACAAACTCTACATTTGGGCGAACTGACATGTGGGTGAAATGACCATAAACCGCTATGGTACATGTCTTCAGTGACACATACAAGTCTGTAGTGATGCTAAAATTCGTAATATATGGCGCCTGGTGACATCAGTGCAGTGGCCACTATAGTGTTGTTGACGGTACATTCATTTCCCAAGATGTTGTTTCAGCAAATTGCGAATATTGTAATTTTTCGTGAAATTACTTTAGTCTTATGGTCGGCCATCATGGTGTTTCATGTCTTATCAGCAGCACGAGAAGCTCCTGGTCGTCTAACCCCGCTGACTGTAGTGCGCATGCGCCAGTTCTCCCCACACTAGTCCAACCTGGTCCTGCTCGCTGGCCTGGCCCAGTGTAGCCCATTCCAGCCCGGTCCAATCCGCCTCGCGAAAACAGTGGCCGCCCGGGACTAGTCCAGTCCAGACCGGTCGCGAAAACGCGCTATTAGTTTTATCGCCCCTGCCATATTGAATCCAGACACAGTCACGATCTAAATATCAGCCTAAAGCTAAACAAATCTGTAATACTACCGTAGATAACACTTTAGTCGCCACCGGCACTAATGTCGCTAGGCGCCATATATTACGAATTATAGCATCACTACTGATTTGTATGTGCCACTGAAGATGATACACAGTAGTTTATATCATGACTGTATAATCTATCCTGTTTCAGCGTTGTGTTATGCTTTGTATGCAAGTAGATCTATATAGCCTACGGTTTCAAATTTCACTACTTTTTTTTCGGGCGACGACGACGGCGGGAGGACACTCAGAACATAAACACTAGCTGGCGATCTTATAGTGTAGCCCGTTACCAACGTCGCCACTCGGGTGATATCTTTGTAATTTGTTAATTTATAGCCATAATATGACACAGATGAAGACACAAAATGACACACTCTCCAGATAGCCCCTTCTAACTTTCCTGAAATCATGAATGTAGAAATGCAAGTATGAACGCCACCAGACGTCTGTAAATAGGAAAAAAACTTTGGGTATTATTTACGATGGCACCAAACTTCCCTACACAATTAGGAGCATGGTTTTTGTTTACCTTATTGTATTCTAAGAGACATTTTCTCTTTGAGCTTTCCGTCGCAAATCAATAGTTTCGGAGATATAGAACATTTTAGGTCGGGGGAGGAATATATCTCCTTGTTTACAAAATGCCTCCCTCTTCCTCTTCTTGTGACCTGCATCACTTTTGTTTGGTATTTTATTTAACTTTTTTATTATTGGACCCAGTTAGGAGGTTAAAGGTTAGGTAAGGTAAGGTAAGGTAAGGTTCAGGTTCAGGTTCAGGTTCAGGTTAGGTTAGGTTAGGTTAGGTTAAGGTTAGGTAAGGTAAGGTAAGGTAAGGTAGCCACGGGTGCGCCTCCGAAACAAAAGCGATGTAGGTCACAAGAAGAGGAAGAGGGAGGCATTTTGTAAACAAGAAGCTAACATCAGGACCATCCGCGAAAAGGTGAGACAACACCTAAGCGAGATGGAGCCGGAGGACCTGGTAGTCATAGAGGGAGGTGGCGACGGTTTGTTAGATGTAGGAGGAGAAAAGACAGTGAAGGCTTTCGAGGAGATGGTGAAGAGAAAGGTACGGCAGAGCCCCCTGGTGGTGTGTATCCCCATGAGGCAAGGGAAGGAGGCCTCACTGTATGGTGCAAAGAGGAGGTGGGTGAATAAGAAGTGTGTAGAGCAGCTGGAGAATTGGGCGTGTGATGGGCTACAGCTGTGGGAGAGGATGAGTTGGAACCAGGTGTGGTGACGAGATGGCATACACATGTCTAACGTGGGGAAGGTGTGGATGGCGTGGAATGTAGCAGAGTGGGCTCAACAGAAGGAGAGTGACCAGGCATAGGGAAGGGAGAGTAGAGGAGGAATGCTGCTTGCCTTACTGAGCACAAGGGGATGGAGTGAAGGGAAATGGAGGACATTGATAGAAGTGGGAAAGGAGTATGATGTAATAGGATAGGAGACAGGATGGATGACAGATTTAGTGGGATGAAGGNCTTTTTTTAAAAATTGTTTTTTGTAAGTCTGGACTCGGGGGGCGAGGAGAGAAAAAACAAACCCAGTTTTCGTAGGCCCCCAAACGCGGTCTTTAAAAAAAAATTTTTCAGATGCTTCATAATCTGCAGTAACGCATGTATATACACTCATATTTTGCCCAACAGAGCTTTGACAATACCGGCTTAAACCTATTTGTCTTAGCATGGGCATTGGCATAGTATCGTAAATATCATTAGACTCAAGTGTTGGACAGGGTCCTGGGTGTCTAACATTTCCAATACTATTCTCGTTAGTTTTAGACCAACTTAAGACTAATCCCCCCCGGAAAATGTTTAGAAAACGGAAATGCCTGTCTAAAGCCACGGTTAGTCTTAGGTTAGCCGAAGTCCACGTTTAAAGAATCGGCCGATTGTTACGAAGGGCCTTGTTCGCTGCTACTAGCGAACAAGGCAAGGGTCCTTCGTCTCTACCTCTGGAGTCTCGCTGGCGGGGGTTCGACCCACGGTTCGGGTCGCCACGTCCTTTCCTCCCATTGGCCCAGAGAATGGGGGGAACCGACGTGGTGATGGCCTGGCGGAGCAGGAGGCAGTAGAAGAAACACAGCTAAGGCGGGTGGACAGGAGGATTACCCGCCCTGAAGGATTACCTTGACAGCTGTGCCTCACATTACCTGTCCTGGAAAAGGCGCGTCTCCCTCTTCTGTTGGAAGGGGAACGAGAGTGGCCCTGTGTTGGGCACGGCGTTGCCTTCAAACTCAGTGGCGGCGACTGTGGGGTGGGGTCACGGCTCAAAGGGCGGCGCCCTTTGAGAGACTGACTTGTGTTTTGTTGCGGCGGCAAGCTAGCCAGTTGTGTTTGCGGCGGCGTGTATAGTGATACATGGCTGAACAGTGGGCGATACTGTGTGTTCGTGGGCGACTCAGTTGTATGGAGGTCGTGCACGTGTGAGAGACAGTGACTCTATTGTGTGGAGGCCGTGCACGTTTGAGAGACAGTGACTCAGTGGCGCAAAGGGCGGCGCCCTGTGAGACGTTTGCGTGGTGTACATTGTGTTGGTGAATTGTACAGTAGAGTAAGTGTGGGAGTAAACAATAAAAGCCGTGCACAGCAGTTCAGTGTCTCCCTTCAGTCCTTCCCGTCTCCTTCCATTGCCCCGAGCCGTTAGTGGTGGTGTGACGAAGTCTAAAGAGAGGGGGTGGATTGCCCCCCCTCCCTCCTTCGTTACATTGGTGTCAGCAGTGGGATTCGTGGGCTTTGGAGAGACGGCGAGGCTGTGGGGGAAGGTGCTGAGCATCAGGGCGTCAGGCAAGATGGCTGACCCTGCCGCCGCAGCAATCAACCCGACCACGCTGGGGGACTTTATGGAGCTTCTGGGGCAACAGTTCCAGGACCAGACCCAGCTATTGGTTGCCCAGACGCGGCAGGCTCTGGGGCTCCCGGAGGTGGCACTCCCGGAGGTGGAACTCCCGGAGGTGGAACTCCTGGAGGATGTGGCGCTCCCGGAGGTGGACCTCCCGGAGGTGGAACTCCCGGAGGTGGAACTCCCGGAGGTGGAACTCCCGGAGGTGGAACTCCCGGAGGTGGAACTCCCGGAGGTGGAACTCCGGTGGATGGAACTCCTGGAGGCAGTGGAACTCCTGGAGGCAGTGGAACTCCCGGAGGCAGTGGAACTCCCGGAGGTGGTCGAGCTCCCGGAGGTGGTCGAGCTCCCGGAGGTGGAACTCCCAGAGACGGAACTCCCGGAGGCAGTGGAACTCCCGGAGGTGGAACTCCCGGGGATGGAACTCCCGGAGGCAGTGGAACTCCCGGAGGTGAAACTCCCGGGGATGGAACTCCCGGAGGCAGTGGAACTCCCGGAGGTGAAACTCCCGGGGATGGAACTCCCGGAGGCAGTGGAACTCCCGGAGGTGGAACTCCCGGAGGCAGTGGAACTCCGGAGGTGGAACTCCCGGAGGCTGTGGAACTCCGGAGATGGAACTCTCGGAGATGGAACTCCCGGAGATGGAACTCCCGGAGATGGAACTCCCGGGGATGGAACTCCTGGAGGCAGTGGAACTCCCGGAGGCAGTGGAACTCCCGGAGGCAGTGGAACTCCCGGAGATGGAACTCCCGGAGGCAGTGGAACTCCCGGAGGCAGTGGAACTCCCGGAGGCAGTGGAACTCCCGGAGGCAGTGGAACTCCCGGAGGCTGTGGAACTCCCGGAGATGGAACTCCCGGAGATGGAACTCCCGGAGATGGAACTCCGGGAGGCTGTGGAACTCCCGGAGATGGAACTCCCGGAGGAGATGGAACTCCCCTGTCGGGGTGTGATGATGTCGTGGCGAGGTCGCCACTACTCCCGCGGGGGGGTGCAGTGTTACGAAGGGCCTTGTTCGCTGCTACTAGCAAACAAGGCAAGGGTCCTTCGTCTCTACCTCTGGAGTCTCACTGGCGGGGGTTCGACCCACGGTTCGGGTCGCCACGTCCTTTCCTCCCATTGGCCCAGAGAATGGGGGGGAACCGACGTGGTGATGGCCTGGCGGAGCAGGAGGCAGTAGAAGAAACACAGCTAAGGCGGGTGGACAGGAGGATTACCCGCCCTGAAGGATTACCGTGACAGCTGTGCCTCACATTACCTGCCCTGGAAAAGGCGCGTCTCTCTCTTCTGTTGGAAGGGGGACGAGAGTGGCCCTGTGTTGGGCACGGCGTGGCCTTCAAGCTCAGTGGCGGCGACTGTGGGGTGGGGTCACTGCTCAAAGGGCGGCGCCCTTTGGGAGACTGACTTGTGTTGTGTTGCGGCGGCAAGCTAGCCAGTTGTGTTTGCGGAATATATAGTGATACATGGCTGAACAGTGGGCGATACTGTGTGTTCGTGGGAGACTCAGTTGTATGGAGGTCGTGCACGTGCGAGAGACAGTGACTCTATTGTGTGGAGGCCGTGCACGTTTGAGAGACAGTGACTCAGTGGCGCAAAGGGCGGCGCCCTGTGAGACGTTTGCGTGGTGTACATTGTGTTGGTAAATTGTACAGTAGAGTAAGTGTGGGGGTAAACAATAAAAGCCGTGCACAGCAGTTCAGTGTCTCCCTTCAGTCCTTCCCGTCTCCTTCCATTGCCCCGAGCCGTTAGTGGTGGTCTGACGAAGTATAAAGAGAAGGGTGGATTGCCCCCCCCCCCCCCTCCTTCGTTACAATGTATTAGGTAGGAAATTACCCGATTTCATGATTTTTAATATTTAGTTAACGCTAATTTATGCATGCTGCTAATTCATTTATGACTAAACAAAATATATCAATGGAAAGCTAATTAAATACCGCTTCTATTGATATTCTCCATGTAAAAAGTTTTCGAGCAAAATATTAAATGGCGAAGAGCCATTATTTGAATTAATGCATATTTCTTGAAAGTCTCATAATGGCATTTCTTTTGTGTGTTTTACGATTTTTTTATTTGATAATATTATAGAACAAACATTTCCGAAGATAACAGTATATCTTTTATACTGATAAACATTATATTAGGTAGGTAAACTTGTACGGGGAGCGGAGCGGGTGGGCACTACATGGTGTGACGTCACGGGCGATGCATCAGGCCTTCTCTCTCGGTGGCCACGCTTTTACCCCCCCTACACAACTCTTAAATTACGTGTTTCCGACGCATAATTTGTTCCCCACCCGAAAACCCTGCATTCCCACAGGTCCCCAAACTTGTTTGGGGGAACTGGGAGAGTATGGGCAAACACTAGAGGCCTCTTCCATTTGCGACATTTCAAGAGCCAGTTCACGGAACCCAAGAGTTCAGGCGTTCCATTTGCGCACGAAAACCTGGGTCCGAGGCAAAGCGCGTAGTGATACAGCAAAACCCTTGAACTTTCTCTACTCACATAGGTTGGTCGGTAGCCTGGGTAGAGTTTTCAGTTCATAACAAACAATGATCGCCTTGGGCCCTATTTCTCTTATCGTGAAGGGTTTTCCGCATGCACGAGTCGGAGAGGATGTCAGACGCATAAACAAGAGGCCCCGGTGGAGGCCATGCGTTCCCGCGATCTTAAACTTGATATGATCCCTTCACATAACAGCTAGCTGAGTTACCTCTCTCTCTCTCTCTCTCTCTCTCTCTCTTTTTTGCCTCGCCAGCTGAGTATGTTTGTAAACAAAAAACGGGGTTTTTGCGTTCCATTTGTGACACGCGAACCCAACCCTGAACCCAGAACCCAACCCTGAACTGAAAGAACTGGTTCATGCAACTTGGGCACAAATGGAAGAGGCCTTAGAAATTTACCAAAAACTTTAACAGGTTTCCGTAAAATAAAAATATCTCCATCTGAAAAAAGCACCAATTTTGGCCAAGTAAATGTAGGGTAAATGTTTACACTAGGACCGAAATTCCCTACACAATTGGGAGTGTTTCAAACTTTTTCCTTATGAACTTCCGTCGCAAATCACTATTTTCGGAGATATAAGACGTTTTAAATAGGAAGGAGTGTATATGATATATGAAAATTAAACTAACCTAACCCCACCTTTAGACTCACTAATCTAACCTAACCTAACCTAATCCCACGTTTTAACCTCCTAACTAAAGCCAAATCTGCATTAAAAAAGTGTCCGCGACAAGGGAAGAACAGAGACGATGCAGGTCACAAGAGGAAGAAGAGTGTGGCGGACGTAAACACTTGTCTCGCCTCCCTATGAGCAAGGCATTATATCCAAAAGTAATGATTTGCGATGGAAGCTCATAGAGAGAATGTTTCCTAGAATCCAATAAGGTAAACAGAAACCACACGCCAAATTGTGTAGGGAATTTCGGTCCTAGTGTAAAATATTACCATATGTAGTCAGTCTCAGAAAAGGACCGCGCAGTCCTCGTCCATTTTTACCTGATCTTGATATTACAGGTGGCCTTTTCTTCATAGGCCATGCCTTTGAACCGGCTGCTCCTGTAGAATAAAAAACCCACACAAAGGGAAACAGAGAAAACAAAACTACATACAAGCATTCAGTTCTATTATCATTTCTCATAAACCACATTCTTTCCAAACTCTTTCAGTCTCAATCATCCGCCCCTTGTCTCACCACCCACTGCACCCAGTCCCAGCAGCAATAAACATCCATTCTCTTCCTGTCCTTTCAACCACCTGAGGTCCATCTCATTCATTTCACATCCCATTTCAGTCAAAAACCACACGCATCATTTCCATTCTCTCCCCGTTATACTTCTCAGATCTGATATTTTAGGCCTCTTCCATTGTGCCCAAGCTGCATGAACCAGTTCTTCAGTTCAGGGTTGGGTTCTGGGTTCAGGGTTGGGTTCGCGTGTCACAAATGGAACGCAAAAACCCCGTTTTTTGTTTATAAACATACTCAGCTGGCGAGGCAATTTAAGAGAGAGAGAGAGAGAGAGAGATACGAAGAGAGAGGAGATAGGAGAGAGAGAGAGATAGCGATAGAGGAGAGAGAGAGATAAGAGAGAGAGAGAGAGAGAGAGAGAGAGAGAGAGAGAGAGAGAGAGAGAGAGAGAGAGAGAGAGAGAGAGAGAGAGAGAGAGAGAGAGAGAGAGAGAGAGATAACGAGAGAGAGATAAGGAGACAGAGAGAGAACGAGAGAGAGAGATAACGAGAGAGATAACGAGAGAGAGAGAGATACACGGAGAGAGAGGAGAGGAGAGAGATAACGAGAGAGATATAACGAGAGAGAAACGAGAGAGAGAGAGAGAGAGAGAGAGAGAGAGAGAGAGAGAGGAGAGAGAGAGAGAGAGAGAGAGAGAGAGAGAGAGAGCAGAGAGAGAGAGAGAGAGGAGAGAGAGAGAGAGAGAGAGAGAGATAACGAGAGAGAGATAACGAGAGAGAGATAACGAGACTAGAGAGATAACGAGAGAGAGATAACGAGAGAGAGATAACGAGAGAGAGATAACGAGAGAGAGAGATAACGAGAGAAAGAGAGATAACGAGAGAGAGATAACGAGAGAGAGAGAGATAACGAGAGAGATAACGAGAGAGAGAGATAGCGAGAGAGATAACGATATAACGAGAGAGATAACGAGAGAGATAACGAGAGAGAGAGATAACGAGAGATATAACTCAGCTAGCTGCTATGTGAAGGGATCATATCACGTTTAAGATCGCGGGAACGCATGGGCTCCACCAGCCATGTATGCCTCTTTTATGCCGTCTGACATCCTCTCCGACTCATGCATGCGGAAAACCCTTCACGATAAGAGAAATAGGGCCCAAGGCGACCATTGTTTGTTATGAACTGAAAACTCTACCCAAGCTACCCACCTCTCAATGTGAGTAGAGAAAGTTCACGGGTTTTGCTGAGTCACTACGCGCTTTGCCTGGGACCCAGGTTTTCGTGCGCAAATGGAACGCCTGAACTCTTGGGTTCCGTGAACTGGTTCTTGAAATGTCGCAAATGGAAGAGGCCTTTTACTAGTAATCATTTTACTGCAAAATGTAAACATCAAATCAGCTTCATATTTCTGAAAATCTATCACATATATAATATAGACTGATCTGTATTAATTTTACTGTAACGTATTATATGATGGTGTTCATTTCAATGCTTGATAATTGCTAACACTATTTATAACTTACAGAAAAAGTATAGACTTATTTTGACCCCAGAGTATGTTCGACGAAATGTGCAACATTTTGTATAATTTCACAAAACCATTTCGTCGAACATGTTCGGCGAAATGACCCTCGAAGTTCGACCAAACAGTCCAACCAAATGACAAGTTCGACCAAACAGTCCGACGAAACGCCTCGTGTGATAGCCGCTTCAGCAGAACCCTTGAACTAACTCGACCCACATCGGGAGGTCGGTAGAGCTTTCAGTTCATAACAAACAATGGCTGCCTTGGGCCCTATTTCATCTTATCGTGAAGGGTTTTCCGCATGCACGAGTGATTGTGTGAGTAGAGATTTTTATGGAAAAACAGCAGGAAAATGCTTAAATTTGCGGTGTTATTTTTGGCTGTCTCAAGCGTAAAACCTGAAAAGTCGTATTTTTGTCAGGCAATATCTACTAATATATAGCTTGTTCAAGGCACACAGTAGGTGTAGCTACATACATCTACTCGTTATAAAACGATGATATGAAGCGTTCCACTGACCAATTAGAAGCATTAATCTTGTGTGACAGCCACTCGTAATTAAAGTCTCCTTCATGGGGAAAGATAAAAATTGTTTTAATACTTGCATTATAACATATTTTGAGCCAAAAGGGCAGAGAAAGGTCCTTATAGTGGTTTTTTTCCCCCAATTTTCACAGATACCTCTAAAACGAAATTTTTAAAGGGGGCGAGAGAGCCCCCTAACTTACCCGGTTATAATGGAGGAGAACGCGCGGCGTACCGCCTTTACCACTTACGTTTTTAAAATATATTTGCTCAATATACGTGCAGTTTTAACCCATCCGGTAACCCAAATTTTTAGGAAAAAGGAAACCCTTTTTTGTTTTTGTTTTTGTTTTTGCTCTAGTACTTAGTTTACTCCTTGCTTTTTATTTCTTTTTGTTATCCCCCGGGGCGATAAAAAAATTATTTTATTATTATTTATTTTTATTATTTTTATTATTATTATTAACCAGTGTCTCAGAAAATGACCGGCATTTGCCACTTTACTCCTAGCCGTTTCCTTTGTGTTTCGTTTCATTACTCGGTGAAACCTTATTCCCCATACGTGTCTTTCCCCTTTTTCTTTTTTTCTTGTTATTGAATTAAAGCAGTGTGGAAAATTTAGATTTCTCTGAAATGTATGGTTAAAGTAACAGTTTTTAAATTTTCTGCATGTTAAAAAAACCAATATAATATCTACTCTACAAAATGTTCTTGGACATTTCCCTAAAACATATGTTAAAAAATCCCCATTAGTAAAGTACTGGTTTTTAGCACCTTTTTCTAAAAACTCGGGGCCCCAGCGCTAATGTCTTAAAGCTGTTACTATAGTCTTTTCATTTAAAGCTGGATCTTGGGAGTGCTCGAGCCTCCTGAGTTGTAAGGACGTCGCTGATGGTGGGGCTAAAAAAATACCACCACCATCACCCCCCAACCCGGCGCATCAGCCAATCAGCGACGTTTACAACTGGGGTGGCACCCAGCAGCTCCAAAAATCCGCTTAATGAATGATTAGTGGCCTTTAAAAAACAGAGCAAAATTTTTAGTTTTTTTAGGTTTAATATTTATTTGAGGATCATGTGGACAGTGACTGGGCCCCATATTTAAAAAGATTGGGATTTTTTCCTAGGATTGTCCAAACCCCGCGCCCAAGGGTTGGGGAAAAGTCTAAGACGCGCCGAGGACGGCGGCTTAGGACGAAGGCTGGCGCTACTTTTAGCAGGAGTCCAAATTTTTGGTTTCATGAAATACATATAAGATCATCAGAAAGTAAAAAAAAATATCAAAAAAACAAAGTTAAAATTTTTTCTATGAAAATTTGCTGAAAAAATACAACGAATGAATTCATCTATAAGAATAATTGTACCAGATTGCAACTTTCCGTTCAAAAAAACAAACTTGACATTGTTTTTCGCTCTATCGACGAGAAAAAAATATTTTTCGGACAAATTTTCACCTTTGGCCCTTTTTCAAGAAAGGGGAAAAATGCCCTAGCCCTGCGAGGGGAAATTTTTCCATCCCGAGTGATCGGCAAAAAGAGTACGTCAAGGACTGCCGGTTAATGGACGAGGCTCGCGGTCGTTTCAAAGCCCCACCGACTTTTTTTTCCCTCCCTACAATAGGTTTTTTTTTCTAATGGAGATAGGGTTTAATGGACGGGAGTTTCGGGCTTTTTCGGACCCCGACTTTTTTTTCTGGCCTACAATAGGTGTTGGGAAATACTTGGAGTCCTCCTTCCGGCTTGACTGAAAGAACTACCGCACTGTATTTTTGTTATTGTACCAATCTTAAAGGTTCCAGCGTGCCTTTTCAGCCGGGGTTAAACCCACAGGGCCCGCTAAAAATATGAGGTGCCCAAAAAATTTAAGTCATTTAGGTTAGGTTAGGTTAGGAATATTTGGGTTTTAAGGTTGGGTTAGGATACTTTTGGTTAAGGTTAGGTTAGGTTAGGTATATTTTGGGGTTTAAGGTTGGGTTTTAGGTTAGGTATACTTGGGGTTTAAATTTTTAGGTTAGTTATTGTGGTTAAGGGTTAGGTTGGGTATACTTTGTGGTTAGGTTAATTTAGGTTCGGTTAGGTATACTTTGGGGTTTAAGGTTAGGTGGGTTGGGTTTCTTTGTGGTTAAGGTATTTAGGTTGGGTATATTTGGGTTTAAAGGGTTTGGGTTGGGTTTTAGGTATACTTTGGGTTAAGGTTAGGTTGGGTGGGTTTAGGTATATTTTGGGTTTAAGGTTGGTTAGGTTAGTTTTTTACTATAGTGACTTTGATGATTTTTTTGGGAGCCAAAAAATCATTTTATATTTGCTTCCCCACCCAAAAACCCGTTTTCCCGCCATTTCCCAGGTTGTTGGCTATGGGGGGAAGAAAAAAAAAGATGGGGTGAAGGGATTCTTCCAAAAAGTTTTACCGTTCCTTTTCTAAGGGAAGTTTTATTTTGCGCAAAAACCCATAAAAAAAAGTTTAAAAAAATGTATATTTTGGGGGAAGGTTAGGTTGGGTTTCTTTAAAACCTATAGGTTAGGTTGGTTCATTAAAACCCTTACAGTTGGGTTTGGGTTTCATTAAACCTTTTAAGGTTAGGTTAATTTTAATTTTTTTTTTTCTTTCATTTTTTTTTTTTTTTTTTTGCCCCCCAAAATAAAACATCCCCATTAGAGCAAGCACCTTTGTGGGCCCAAGAAAAAATAGGGGTGTCTTGAAACGACCGCGAAACTTCGCCCTTTTATTACGGAGAAGTTTTTTTTGCGCAAGCCCAGTTTAAAAAAAAAAAAAAATTAACCGAATATTAGGGTCCCCAATTCCTTTAAAAAACACTATCTCCATCAGAAAAAGCACTAAATTTGCCGGGGAAAAGATTTGCAGTCTTATGGGTTTTAATGAAACCTAAAATTTTAAGTTAGATTACTTTGTGGTTAAGGTTTAGGGGTAAATCTTAAGAAAAAGGGCTCCCCCCTCTATTTTCTTTTTACCCAACAAGTTGGGGACATGGGGGAAACCGGATTTTTTGGGTGGGGGGACCCACACCTAAGGGAAATGGCCCCCCCCAAAAAAACCCCTAAATGGGGATTTTCCTAGTTTGAATTTATCGGGGAAATATTACCCCGATTAAGTCTAGACTAGAGAATTTTTCCCCTATTTTGGGGGTTTTTTTTGTGGGGATAAATTTTTTTCCTTATGAGTGTGCCCCTTTTGTGGGGGAGCAATATAAGGGAAAATTTCCCCGAAAAAAGTCCATGAACTAAAAAAATTTCCCTATTTAAGGATTTTTTTTTTTGGGGGGCCCCATTTTTCCCTTATTTGTGCTCCCCCAAAAAAACCAGGTTTCCACCAGTCCCCAAAGTTTGTGGGCCCATAAGAAGAAGATAGGAGTTTGAGCCTCTTTTCTAAGATGAAAAAACTCTCAGACCAAACCCTAGACCCCTTTCGAGCCCCTTGGCTGGCACAAACCCTAACTAAGTAACCAACCCCAAAACCTAACCTAACCTGACCTGCCCAAACCAAACCCCTAAAGGCCGTGTCACACAGACATTTTTTCCCGGCATCTTTGGTATTTGTACCAAAAGACCCCGTAGTGGTGGCAAAAATATGCGCGTTGTCAAGGCGTTTTCGGTACGAGATTTTCTGGGCCCCGCAACCAAAACTAAATAATATAAATTTAGGATCGCAAAAATTTAATTCGGCCAGAGACAAAGTAAGGATGGGCACTCATTAAAATAAAACAGATGTCTAAAGACAGAAGTTAATACGAGAGCCAACATTTGTGTCAGCTTAGCGTGGAGACCTGTTTTTAAGATTTCCAGGTTAGTTGGGTTCATAAAACCTAAAAGTTAGGTTAGGTTCATTAAAACCTATAAGCCCTGACTATCTCTCCCGGCAAGTTTTAAGTGCTTTTGATGGAGATACAGTGTTTTAATGGAAACGGTACCATAAAATTCGGTGATGATTTTTTTTTTTTTAACTTTGGGCTTGCGCAAAATAAACTATTCCATTAGAAAATGCACCATTGAAACAGAGAAAAATAGTCGGTCTGAAACGACCGAATTTTCGTCCATCATTACCAAATTGCTGAGTTAGGTTAGGTAGATTTAGGTTATGTTAAGTTTGGTTTAGTTATCGTAAGTTAGGGTAGATTGGATTAGGTTATGAGTTATTTAGGTTAAAAAAAAACCAAATTGATGCGTTGCGCGTTGTCCTGTATTGGTTTTGGCCACCGCCAAAACCCAAACTCCTGCGGAATATTTACCGTTTGGTTTAGGTCATCTCGAGCTGACAATTCTAACTGTTTCATAGTGTAGATTTCTTCATTCTGAGTCTTAAAACTCAATTTTCCCATGGCGCATGAATAATAATGCTATACATTACTTACTAGAAACTGTTTTCAACCAAAAACTGTTAAGTTAGGTTAGAGTGGGTTTTGGTATATTAACAGATGAATCAAGAACAAATAAGAAAATTATCAAGACTACGCAGTGGAAAGAGAAATGAGTTATATGGATATTGTTCATGGCTTAATAAATAGACTTATCTTTTTTAAATTTTTATTTATACCGTGAGCTACTCTAAATCGCTTTTATTTCAACATTGATACATTCTTTCATCACAGTTTGTAAGATGCACTCAAATCTGTATCACGATACATGATATCAAGTAGGAGGAACAGACTACCTCAAGAGTGAATAATAACCACTCGTGGACTTGTCATGCACTGATGGCGCTATTTTTAGTGTTCTTATATTACATCTCCACTAGTCTGTCACAATATAATCCATCTCGGTCCAAGCGGTATCGTGATAGTTATGTATCACAAGTTCGTCAGTAATCTATCTATACGAAAAGTTCAGGAGTGGGTGGAGCACCCAGTTTACGTCCTTAGGACGAGTCTTAGCCCACGCCCTGTCGTAGGACACCTCACCCTTGTCCTAGCCAAACTCGAAATTTAGACGAGTCTTAGCGACTTAGGATGCGCTGCAAATGATTTAGGACGCGGCCCATATTAAGACTCGGCGGTCTAAGACGAATTCCTAAATCTTTATAAGTATGGGCCCTGGGACTTAAGGATATCAATGATGCCTTAGTCCATCCATCTTAGCATGGCAGACGCCCAGCTGCTCGAGTAAGGTCACCAAGTTACCTGCCAGAAGAGCCAAGTTTTGGTTAGTATTAAAAAATATTTTTAATTCCAATAATATATATAATTGCATTAAATATTGATATTAATGTAATGTTATTCCCACAATCAGCTTTTCATATTAATCCACTGGTAATTTATATGTTAAGGTTTTATAAATAACATACATAATACAATAATATAATATAATCAAAGTACTAATACAGTACTGTGCAGTGTGCAATGCATATGGTACTGTGGTTGTTTTTCTTTGTGCTGTATTTGGTACTGTGGTATGTTTTTACTTAGTGCTAAGTGTTCTTTTTGCCATTAACCCATAAACCTCGGGTGACGGTAATTCCCGCCCTATGCTGTCCCGCCAATATTTATACTTTTGTGGCATAATTATTGTGTCCAGTGGGTGACGGCAGTCCTTGCCTTATTTTTCACTCCACCTCCCACAGCACAGCTGTCCACGGTGATGGAATGACGTGCTGTGAATGATAGCCCCTTTTCTGCATGCATTGAGGAAGGTGCCTGTGGTGGCGCAGGCGAGATGGAGACTCAGGCCCCGGTCAACTGTACCCTCACGAACAGGTGCGCCTGGCGGGCCAAAAATATCACCTCTTCCCAACATCATAGCTCCGCCGTGCTGCAACTTAGAAGTAGGGATGTACCAGATATTGGGTTGCTATCCGGCCTGTTTTGTACTGTCTGGTATCCGGCTATCGGGTCTTTCTTGAAATATCAGGCCGGATTGCTGGATATTGCCTTAAATGTCTTCCTACTTGACTATACTACAGGTCAAATTTGCTTCTTTGCCTATGAATTTTTCTCCCACAAATGGCAACTCTCGACAGCCAATTCAAATAGTTAACGTATATAAAGAAAGCAAAATAATGCAAATTTTGGAAGTATTCCAACAACTCAGATCCAACAGTCTAGGCATTATTAGTGTTTGATTGAAGAAAGGGTATTCTCATAATTTCTTTCATAACGCTGCATGTTTATTTAAGTTATATATTAATTTTCCATGCAATTGCAATTCCCTTTTTTTCAAGCAATTTCATTAATTATCCAATAGAAAGCATTTTCATTCAGAATCTTATACTTGAGAAAGTATTTAAGATTTATTTATTAAATACTATAGTTTCTGCCATATGTTGATTTAAGGATCTATTATTTTTTATAAGTCTTCGGAACCAAATATACCTCAAAACTATTTTCGATTTTGATGGCAAGAAACTTTATATCATTGTGGGTTTGAATGGCTGGGACAGTTAGACCCTGTTCACACGAGGCGATTTCAGTCACGCGTCTCCAGAAGCGCGACTGCAAAGTCAATGGAAGTCTATAGGTGCGTTCACACGTAGTCACTTGTCACTGGCCCAGTCGCGCGACGTGAGAATTCTGGCCTTGCTGTCGCGCGCTACATAATTTTCCCCTATATGTATTTTCACTAATAAAAGCGATCAATCAACTACATCACACCTGTTTCACCTGCCCACAGTCCTCAGGGGGGTCAGGTCAGGTCAGGTCATGATTAGCAAACCCTCCATCACCCTATAAGGAAGTGTGTGAACTATAAACTTGATCTTTTTCTAACTACTAACCCTTCTGCTTACTTTGTGAAACTATTCTCTCCGTTGGGCTCCTCCGATCACAATCTTATTTCTGTAACCTGTCCTATCGCTCCGGTGCCGCCTCGGGACCCACCTAAGCGGAGGTGCTTCTGGCACTTCAACTCAGCTAAGTGGGAAGACCTAAGGCAGTACTACTCTGATTTTCCTTGGAATGATTACTGCTTCCATGTCAAAGACCCATCTCTTTGTGCATAACGTATAACTGAGGTCATAATCTCTGGCATGGAGGCGTACATTCCACACACTTTCTCTAATCCTAAAGCCCGTCAACCTTGGTTTAACTCTGCTTGTTCTCATGCTGTACGAGATAGAGAGGTGGCTCACAAACGGTACCGTAACCATCCATCTCCTGAAACTCATGCCCTTTATATTTCTGCCCGTAATCATGCCAAATCTTTACTTCAACTTACCAAAAACTCTTTCATTCATAGAAAATGTCAAAATCTTTCTGAATCAAATTCCTCTCGTGACTTCTGGCATCTAGCAAATAACATATCTAACAATTTTTCTTCTTCATCTTTCCCTCCTATGCTTCACCCAGATGGCTCCACAGCTGTCTCATCTATTTCTAAAGCTGAACTCTTCGCTCAAACCTTTGCAAAAAATTTCACTCTGGTTGATGAAGGGCTTGTTCCTCCTTCTCCTCCACCCTCTGACTATATTATGCCTGTCATTAAGATCCTTCGTAATGTTGTTTTCTTTGCCCTTTCTGGCCTAGATCCTCGGAAGGCTTACGGTCCTGACGGAGTCCCTCCTATTGTTCTCAAAAACTGTGCTTCTGTGCTTGCACCCTGCCTGGTCAAACTTTTCCGTTTTTGTCTATCTACTTCCACCTTTCCTTCTTGCTGGAAGTTTGCTCACATCCAACCTGTTCCTAAGAAGGGTGACTGTTCTAATCCTTCAAACTACCGTCCTATAGCTTTGACTTCCTGCCTTTCTAAAGTTTTTGAATCTATACTTTATAAGAAGATTCTTAAGCATCTATCTGCTCACAATCTTCTATCTGATCGTCAGTACGGTTTCCGTAAAGGGCGATCTACTGGCGATCTTCTAGCTCTCCTAACTGAATCTTGGTCATCCTCCTTTAGGGGTTTTGGTGAAACTTTTGCTGTTGCCCTTGACATATTAAAAGCTTTTGATAGAGTCTGGCACAAATCTTTAGTTTCCAAACTACCCTCATTCGGTTTCTATCCTTCTTTCTGTACCTTCATCTTAAGTTTCCTTTCAAACCGTTCTATTGCAGCTACTGTAGACGGACATTGTTCTTCTCCTAAATCTATCAATAGTGGTGTTCCCCAGGGTTCTGTCCTATCACCCACTCTCTTTCTATTATTCATTAATGATCTTCTAAGTCTAACTCAAAGCCCTATCCACTCCTACGCTGATGATTCTACCCTGCATTTTTTAACGTCGTTTATTAGACGTCCAACTCAACAGGAACTAAGTGATTCACGGAGAGATGCCGCCGAGCGCCTAACTTCTGATCTTTCTATAATTTCTGATTGGGGCAAAGCAAACCTTGTTTTGTTCAATGCCTCAAAAACCCAATTTCTTCACCTATCTACTCGACAAAACCTACCAGATAACTATCCCCTCTCCTTCAATGACACTCAACTGTCTCCTTCTTCTACAATGAACATTCTAGGACTATCCTTTACTAAAAATCTGAACTGGAAATCTCACATCTCATCTCTTGCTAAAACAGCTTCTAAGAAGTTAGGTGTCCTGTGGCGTCTGCGTCCTTTTTTTTCTCCCTCCAAATTGCTTGCTCTCTACAGGGGCCTTATCCACCCATGTATGGAGTATGTCTCACATGTTTGGGGAGGCTCCACTCATACAGCTCTCCTAAACAGGGTTGAGTCAAAAGCTTTTCGTCTCATTAACTCCCCTCCTCTGGCTGACTGTCTTCAATCTTTAAATCACCGATGTTGCTTCTCTTGCTCTCTTCTACCGTTATTTTCATGCTCACTGCTCTTCTGAACTTGCTAAATGCATGCCTCCCCCCCTCCCGCGGCCTCGCTGCACAAGACTTTCTACTCATTCTCATCCCTATTCTGTCCATCTTCCTAATGCAAGAGTTAATCAGTATCTTTACTCTTTATCCCTTCACTGGTAAACTCTGGAAACTTCCTCCTGTTTCTATTTTCCACTTTTCTATGACTTAAATTTTTCAAAAGAAGAGTAACAAGACACCTCCAGAACTAAATTGGCTCACCCCTTTATTTTATTTTATTCTCTTATGTTATGGTATCTAATTACAACTATGATAGGTAGTTACATTTAACTAGGACTTGTTTCGGTATCAATTCTTTCATTCAGGTTCCAGCCGGGCTACGTTCGAGACTTCGGGTAGTTCATTCTATATGTATAAATATAGGGTTACAGGGCGAGCAGTCAGTTATTGGTCGCACTCGGATCGCACATCGCACTTACTGTACATACTTGGATTACTCGCCATGGATATTTTAGTGAGACGTGATTCCCTCATAATATTACGCAGTGTTGTTTTATCTGCGTTGTACTTGCTGTACTGTCTCACTGCACTACATAAAATCCTGCACGTCAACTTGGAGTTTTACTGCATGCAAGATACAACAGGGATTTCTGGCGACGAGGATGGGATACTGTTAAGAGTAACAGTATTACGATCCAGTATCCAAACAGTCAAACCAGCAGTATGCAGAGATGAGGGACTTCTTGAAGCTTATGCTGCAACAGCAACAACAGCAGATGCAACAGATGATGGAGCAGCAACAGCAACAACAGCAGCAAATGCAAGTCGTGATTGAAGCCATCAGCAGCACTAAACAAGGAGTTGTGCCACTTCATCGGCTTACGCTAGTTACGCATCATTTGACTCAACTGCTGAGCTGTGGATGGACTATGGGCGAGATTTTGTACCTTATGGGTGCAAATTCAGTGTGTGAAGAGAAGCAAGCACAAAGTTTTCCTGACCAACCAGTCCTCACTGTGTATAAGTTGCTGGCTAACCTGTCTGCCCAACAGACTCCCCCAAGGATATCAACGAGCTAACTATGCAAGAAATTATCGCCTTCATGAAAGACCAGTTCGACCCTAAAACGGTTCATCATTCGTGAGCGATTTAAGTTCTGGAGTGACATGCAACGGACAGCCAGGTGAAAACTATTCAGGAATTGGCCGCACGTATTCGACAAGACGTTGCTACGTGTGACTTCTCATCAATCCGGGACCCACAAGACGAGGGGCTACGCACCCGCTTCATTTGTTCTGTTAACAATGAAGCCGTTTTAAAGGCCCTTTTAAAATCAAGGATGATGAGCTGAACTTCACCCGAGCCATCCAGATAGCGACCGAAGTAGAGGATGCTGCCAAGGTTGCGAAGGAAAACTGTGTATGGTCACTCTGCCAAGCATGTGAACAAGATCCAGCCTGACGCGAGTACCCGTGTCAAGTACCAGTCGCGACTAAACAGCGCTCCAAGTCAGCCGACAGTCGTAAGGAGGTGGTTAAGTGTTACCGGTGTGGAAAGCTGGGGCACAAAGCTCACCTATGCAGGTTCAAGGATGCTATTGCAGCTTCTGCAAGTTCAAAGGGCATCTGCAAGTTGTGTGCATGAAAAAAGAGCGGCAGGAAAAGAATGGTGAAGTGAAGCAAATCTCCAAGCGTGAGCTCATCCAGCAAGTTTCCATGGAGAATGCCAAGCTCCCAAGCTGGAAGTTCCCATCAGCATACAGGGACTACAGTGTCGGGTGGAGCTGGACACAGGCACGGAGGAAAACTTCCTATCCAGGAAGATATGGACACAGCTTGGAAAACCGGCGTTGCAAGATGTTACTGTGCGATATGAATCAGCGAGCAAACACACAATGCCCGTCTTGGGTAAGTTCATGACTACTGCAAAGTCGCTCGATTCAAACCAGGAGTGCATCATACCCTTCATAGTGTCTTCAGTCCCTAATCTCAACCTGCTGGGAAGGGACGCCATTGCTGAAATGTGAATCTCGTTGGACAAGTTCGTTAATTCCCTGCGGGAGTCAGCGAAGGAAGAATCATCTGTCTACACAGTTAACACGACCCAGCCCGACAAATCACTACAGAAGGCTTGTCAGGAGTTGTGTGATGTCTTCCCTGACTTGTTCAAGCCTGAACTGGGATGCTTGAAAGACTTCGAACTGGAAGTTCAGCTTAAGCAAAATGCCCAGCCGATTTTCTGCAAGCCAAGGTCTGTACCATTTGCTATTCAAGATGACTTGGCTCGAACCTACGATGCAGGTATATCCACGAGTGTCTGGAAACCTGTACAATTCAACGCCTATGGAACACCAGTGGTACCGGTGCGAAAGGCTATGCTTCCGGGGCAGGTGAAGCCCAGGATACGAGTGTGTGGCGACTACTCAGTGACTGTCAACCAGCAGCTGGAGCCTCACCGTCATCCGATGCCTCGCCCTGAGGACTTGATGCGCAAGCTGGGAGGTGGATACGGCTTCACCAAGATAGATTTGGCCGATGCATATAACCAAATCAAGTTGGGTCCTGACAGTCAACGAAAACTCGCACTAAGTACGCATCGAGGAGTACTACTGCAGATGCGTCTCCCGTTTGGCATTACTTCTGCACCAGGATATTTTCAAGAAATAATGGAGCAGCTGACAAGTGACCTTCCCGGAGTTGCAGTATATCTGGATGATATACTGGTAAGCGGATCGAATGCAGCGGAGCACTTAAGGAATCTCCGTGGTCTACTTCACCGTCTGGATGCAAATGGACTACGTTGTCGTCGCGAGAAGTGCAGTTTTGCTGAGCCCCAGATCGAGTATCTGGGACACGTGTTATCCACAGGAGGAGTTGCTAAGGGAACCAAAGTGGACGACGTCATCAAGATGCCCGCGCCAACAGATGCTACGAGCCTTCGATCTTTCCTGGGATCTGTACAAGTCTACGTAAAGTCCTACCGGATTTGGCTACCGTGACAGAGCCCCTGCATCGCCTAACAGGAAGATTCTACATGGAAGTGGGGTGCAGAAGAGCAAGATTCCTTCCAGAGCCTGAAGGAACTACTGTCTACGGATACTGTCTTGGTCCACTTTGATCAGTCTACCCCGATTGGAATTTCATGCGATGCTTCAAACGTCGGGATCGGGGCCGTGCTGTTCCACCGCTATTCTGATGGTAGTGAGCGACGATTGCCAACGTGTCTAAGACTCTCTCAAAGTGTCAACGCAATTACAGCCAAATACAGAAAGAGGCTTTAGCTATCGTCTTCGCATTGAAAAAATTCCACCAGTATCTCTACGGGCGACACTTCGTGCTGGTAACTGATCATAAACCTCTACTTGCGTTGTTTGGACCAACCAAAGCTACTCCTGCCCTCGCTGCTAACAGGCTGGCTCGATGGGCATTACAGTTAAGTCAGCACGACTATTCCATCGAATATAGGAAAACTGCCCACCACGGTAATGCGGACGCTTTAAGTCGCCTACCTACCGGTACTGACTCCTTTTGACGGGGAGGAAAGTGACAATGATGTGGACACGATTTGCGCACTCAACATGATAAACACCCAGATCAAGCTAGCAAACGCGACGACACTGCAGAAGGAGTCAGCCAAGGACAAAGTGGTATCAACGATCATGCGGCATTGTCGAGAAGGTGGCCACCAGAGAGGAGGGAAGACAAGGACAGCAACGTGGAGAATTTTAGAGGTCTGGCGGATTCACTGTCAACGAGCAACGGATGCTGCTGTATGGTTCCAGAGTGGTGATTCCGCGAGCCTCTGTGATCATGTTCTCCAGCTACTACATCTCGGACACTTAGGGATGCAACGAATGAAGCAGCTGGCTCGAACAGCTGTATACTGGCCGAATATTGATCGTGATATTGAGAAAACTTCCCGCAACTGTTCATCATGTGCCGAGCACCAGAATAAGGCCTGCGAAGCCAGCAATACACCCATGGATGCTGCCAGAAAAGCCATGGAGTCGTTTACACCTCGATCATGCCATCAGTTTCATGGGATACAACTGGCTAGTGGTGACGGATGCTTATTCTAAGTATCCCTGCATTCATTCTACGCAGTCTATATCATCCAAGGCAGCAATTGATCTATTGGACAGGACTTTGCCCACTTCGGTTATCTACACACGCTGGTAACTGACAATGCTTCGAGTTTCCTCAGCGAAGAGTTCCAGACTTGGTGCAAGGAACGAAGCATCACTCACTGACGGGGAGCACCATATCATCCAGGCAACTAATGGTGCTGCGGAACGCCTGATTCAGACCTTCAAGCAGGCGCTGAGAAAATCTTCGCTACCGCCAAAAGCTGCCTTACAGGAGTTCTTAATGCAGTACAGGCGCACACCAACTTCAAGTGGATTTTCACCAAGTGAACTACTGAACAATCGTCAGATGCGCACGCGGATTGACAGTCTACTACCATCTCCAGCCCATGTGGCTCAAGGAAAGCAAGTTAAGGAGGCCGCCAGGCATTCACATGATGGGGCTGCTCATGTAGCCAGAGTTGCCAGTTTGTACGAAGTAGGAGGTCCTTGCTACGCGCTCTACTGCGGCCCAAGACGAGACAAAGAGCCGCGCTGGGTGCCTGCTATCGTCGTGAAGCGTGTTTGGAAGCCGCAGTTTCAACGTAAAGGTTCTACCGAAGGGCCTGTATGGAGACGTCATCTAGAGCAGCTACGACCACGATATACGTCAGAGGTGGACTCTGAACCTGGGGAATGGCATGAGGAGTCTCCGATCATAACTGACCACCCGATGGAGTTGAAGGCTGCGCTGGAGGCAAGAGCAGAGTTGGGAGTATCTCAAGAGCTGAAGAAAAGAGTGCGGATTGCAGTCCCGGAGGAGGAGTATGGGCCAGACAACCCACGACGATCAAAGCGGACGCGGAAGCCCCGCCAGATACTAGACATATAGCTGGGACACCTTGACGATGGATCTCAGGCTGATCAGGGAGGTGTTATGGTATTCTAATTACTAACTATGATAGGTAGTTACATTTAACTAGGACTTGTTTCGGTATCAGTTTCTTTCATTCAGTGTTCCAGCCGGGCTACGTTCGAGACTTCGGGTAGTTCATTCTATATGTTAAAATATAGGGTTACAGGGCGAGCAGAGTCAGTTATCTGGTCGCACTCGGGATATACACCTACTGTACATACTTGGATTTACTCGCCATGGATATTCTAGTGAGACGTTGATTCCCTCACTAATGTTACGCAGTGTTGTTTTATCTGCGTGTACTCTGCTGTACTATCTCACTGCACTACATAAAATCCCTGCACCTCAACTTGGAGTTTTACTTTCATGCAAGAATACAACACTTACTGTCCACTTTATAGGGACTGGTAACTAAAGGGGCGGTCACACTAGCCATTTTACCCGTGGACTTGGCGGTTTAGCGTGGGCTGGGCGTCCATGGCCGTCCCAGTGGCTGAAAAACTGCCCAGCATCGACGCCCAGTGGTGGGACGGAGCGAATCGTTTATCCGTTGGGCGACCCAGCCTCACTATGTCTGGGCAGCAGAGAGGATTGATGGTCTATAGTATTGACAGCAAGCTAATTTAAGAAAATTATGTATCTTTATTCAAGAATAAGGATAATACATCGTAGTAATCCTAGATAATTACTATTTTTCTGAGATGATTGACGATGTAGGGACTATACAATGATCACTAAATCAACTACACACTCGCTGACCTTGGAGCTTCACGTATAAACAAAGCCGTAAATTGCCGTAGGAAAAAAAAACCCGTTCTTTGTTTATTAAGGATTGCGATGATTCCCTGAGGAACTCTATGACCCTGGTGATGTCTTATGATTGCTATCACAGGCGTGGCACCAGCCGTAGCTCATTGGAGGGGAGGGGACAGACGTAGCGCGGGGTGCGTTTATGGAAACTCATCGATGGGAGTTTTTGCCGAAAAACCAACCGAGAATTCTCGCCGACGTGGAAATTTTACGTAACCAGAGACATTGGCATCTTACTAACTAAATGAGCAAGCTTTGCTGGCATTTCATCCCTGAATTGCAGAAATACAGGTAAAACCTAGGTACCTAATGGACGGAGGATCTGCGCGGTCATTTTCAGTAACACCGACACTTTTTTCCTGCCCCCAAAAATAGGGCTTTTTCGAATGGAGGATAGTTTTATTTTTACGTGGAACCCAATAGTTTCATAACAAAAAAAAAAAAAATAATCACCGAATTTTATGGTCGCCGTTTCCATTAATATACACTGAATCTCATCAGAAAAAAGCACTAAAAACTTGACCGGAAAAATGTGTCAGGGTATCAGATAAAAGGGAAGTGATTGAATTAGAACATACCAACCTAACCTACCTAACCTATAGGTTTTAATGAAACCTAACCTAACCTTAACCACAAAGTAACCTAACCTACCTTATAGGTTTTAAACGCAAACTAACCTAACCTAACCACAAAGTAGACCTAACCTAACTTAACCACAAATATACCTAACCGTAACCTTATAGGTTTTAATAAAATCTAACCTAACCTTAACATAAGGTTAGGGTTAGGTATACTTAGTGGTTAAGGTTAGGCTAAGTTTCATTAAAACCTATAGGGTAGCTAGGTTAGGCTTGGTATGTTCTGATTCAATCAACTTCCGGTTATCTGAGACCCTGAACAAATTTTTCTTGGTAAAGTTTTGTTTTTTTTTTTATAGAAATTCAGTTGTTTTTAATGGAAAGGGCGACCATAAAATTCGGTGTGAAGAATTTTTTATTGTATGAAAACTATTGCTTTCGGAAAATAAAATTATCTCCATTAGAAAAAGCCACTAATTTGGGGCACGAAAATTTGTCAGTGTCTCTGAAAATGGGGGACCGCGAAGTCCTCGTGCTCCATTACTACTAAAGCTGATAAATGTGTAAAATTGGGTCCGGTAATATCAAGAATTGGAAGACTCACGGCTGGCGGGCGAGAGTTCCGATCGGCGACATTTCCAGGTACCCACCGCCGATAGGATTCTCGCCGCCGTCGTCACCTCAAGTGTTCCAATTCTTGATATTACATGGACCCAATATCAGTTATCAAGTTTTACCGTGTTTCTGCATTCAGGGATGAAAATACTATCGATTAGTTGATCAGTTAGGTTAAGTTAGGTGCCAATGACCAGGTCAGGTACATTTCCACGGCGGCGACGAGTTCTAGATTGGTGTTTCCGGCAGATAATTCCATCGGCGACAGTTCCATAAACCCGGCGGTTTGTTTACTCACGGCACACTCAGGTGTGCCGTGAGTTGTCGCGGGATATCTCCCCTTAATACCAAATATACCGAAACAACACCTAAACACGTCTAAAAAATGTATGTATATATGTCTCTTGATCCTTATTTTAGTGTATTGTCATGTTATTGGTGTATACGGTATATTTTGGTATTAGAGACGCCGTTGTCGCCGTTTGTTTTGATTTGAGATCTGCCTAGCACTGGGCTGGGAGCGGCGCGGCCAAGACCGTAGTGTGACCACTTGTCTGGGGCCCATAGTCCGGCGACTAAGGACCAGATTCAAGAGGATGGGGACATGCCGGATAAAAGCACCAAATTTTGTTCAGGCATTCTACAGGGTCTAGCTATGATTTTGAGAGGGGAGACAAACGATCAATACTCAGAAGCCTCTATGAACCATTTTTGTGATAACGGCTAATTTTCACTTAGAAAAATCTTGATGAAATCAAGATTCGCTTTAATGGCCAAAAGAAATATCAGTATAGCAATACATCCACTAGTTTGTTATTTTTTTCATCCCTTCTTATACTTCAAGATCAAACTTTTCAAATTTTTACCAGACAACCGCTATACAAATGGAAATTTAGGCTTACATGTATGACCATGAATTATTACGTACAGTACTATGTTAAGGATGCAAACAATGTATGCAATGTTTTGTTTTGTGTGTGCAGATTTTGAAGAGCCCCAGTCCTCATCTGTGATGGATGGTCAGCGTGCTGACGTCTGCCAGAAAGAAAACCTCTGAGCCACTTTCGCTGTCCCTTAAATGCACATGGAGCGGGACAAGTCGCGCCAGCTCGTCTAGGATCTTCTGGAGAAAGTGACTCAGTTCAGAGATGAACTCACGCTCTGCCAGTGCCTATTGCATTTGTGCTGCCACCAGACGTGGATGAGTGATCAGGGAAATCATTGCACAGTGGCACAAATCATGGTCACGACCAATTCAACACACGAAATGGCAAGCGGCGAAGAAGCGAGGGAGGAGATAGCAATTCCTGCTCAGAAGACCGATGCGTCGTCCACGCAAATGTTTACGACAAGACAGCGCATATTTTGCCACCAAAGAGATGGACTCCTGCATGAGTTCAAAAACCCTAGGGCAGACTGACAATGTTAGGTCAATGGCCCGAGTCTGTTGGATTCAGATTTGTTACCAGGATTGAAGGTAGTCGGTGAACTCATTGCACTGGAGGCCAAGTACCATCTTGCTTGCTGGTTGGACTGCGAAATCGTCAACCGGTCCCCTGATCAGGAACAGGGAAAACTACAGGATGCACAGTAAAACCAGACAAGAAACCCGAGCAAGAGCATTGCTGAGCTGGTCACTACATAGAGAATGAAGTGGAAGAAGGCACATTGCTCTTCAGTTTGTTCCCTACTGGCATCTCTACGAAAAGTCGTCTTGCTGACTTGGCATCAGGAGAAGTGAGCACACAACAAAGTTTCGCTTTAAAGAGAAACCTGAAGCACTTCCAGATTCACAAGAGCAAAGTGATGGAAAAAAGTGCTACTTGTCTTTGAAAAAGGCATGCAACAAATGCTGAAAAAGTCCAGGAGGACTGACTATGAAGGAGAGACCACTAATTTGGCAAAAGCTGCCAGGATTGTGCGAGAGGACATCTTGCGTTCCTGGTTTCAACTTCAGTGGCTCTTTACCCCTGACTGGCCAGAAGAACTCTGTTTCCAGCCAACCTCAAGAGTATGGTGACTCATGATGATGAAAGGGAGCTGACTGAAAGACAGCGACCTGCACAGATTCCAGGCTTGTCTCACTGCCTCACAGATCATACTCTTCAACTGCAAAAAGAGAGCCAGAAGAGACAAGCAAATTACCAAGCATCGATCACGGGACATTCGTTGGAAATGAGCCACCCCCTCTACACCACTCACATTGGCATGAACCTCCACACGCAGATAGGTAAAGAAAACTGTTACCCAGATGCAAAATGACTTGGGCCTGAGTGTCAGTATGACCGGAGTGCTCCACCTAGAGAATCACCTGGTACTGCTGTCGGTGTGAGGACATGAAGAGAAAGGGAGTTGTGCCCCCTGTGCCCGTCCAGTTGCGCTTTCAGCTCTTCACTGTAGGGGCCCTTGATTAATATTGACCACAACCCCTCAAGCACAACAGCCACAGGATTCATTCATTGGGACAGGTATCAGCTGTTCCAGTTTCCTACCAGTTCAAACATGGACCAATCCAGAGTGAGATCAGCCTTAGCCCTTCTAAAAAACACCACCCCAGGACCAAGACTGCCTGAAAATTCACCACTGTTCCAGCTGTGGCACTTCGGAAGGAAAGCGTGGCTGTGCCGAGGACTTCGTATGACATCCGCCCCATCAGTGGACACCTTGACAAGGCCCCGCGACAAGGAAACAAGTGGCTGGAACATGCCATTTTGCTCATGGAAAGGAAGATTGAGGGGAGATGCTGTTCCCGGCTGCTTACCACCCCTCCTGTGAATACTGACGTGATCTGACGTTTTTTTCTCCCTGGGGAAAGTTCCTTCTAGCCAGCAAGATCCATCGGTGAATCGGGGTCCCCTTCGGCAGTGGAAAGACTTCTTTTCCTACACTAAATGCCATCTGTAGTACCTGGAAAAGAGAATCCCAGCGCTACCAGGTTCCCAGCTTCACAGGGGGTGATACGACTTCTTCTTTTTTTGGGAAAGGGGGGAAAAATCGGTTTTTGGGGAAACAGGGGTGCCTATACCGAAGTCACAATGCCTTCAACTTCTCGTAAACACCCTCACAAATCACCGTGGATTGCCAAAGTTCCAGATGCTGGAAGTTTCACAGTCGTTTAAGGACAAGACCACCCTCTGTGTCGGTGTGAAGCAAGAAAGGAAAATGTTCTGCCAGAAAAAAAAAAGAGGAGAACTTCCCCAAAACAACAGGCCCCGCTGCAGCACACCAACGTGCGTGTACCAGGCTGGGTCTGGACAACCTGTCACCAGGGGCCAAAACGACACCAACTGCTGAAGGCTGCGGTTGGGGAAATGATGCAAAAAAAAAGTCCCGGGTTCCGTCTGGAGCTCGCAGCCTGCGGCAGAAAAGGCTGTAAGTGACTTGTGAAGTGTGCCTGCAAAAGTGCTGCAGGTTGTGGCGGGAGATGTTCATGAAAGAAAGCCACTGGAAAATGCACCGAACTGTGCAGCTGCAAATGTGAGAAGTAGACAATAATTTACATTATGAATCATACCTGCATTGTGATACTGGTGCTTAACAAAGACATGGCATTCCCTGCAGCTGTACAGGAAGAACATGATTGTTGTATAATGAGCTTAATGAATACTTATTTTTCCATAATGCACCGTCAGTAGATTAACCACTGTCATTTTTAAATTGCAAGGAGAAATTGTTTAATTCGTGTTCTGCTAATAAACTACATGGCATTTCGCGATGTCCGCGGGAGTTTAAAGTCGAATAAATATTGAATTATGTTTTTTGACAGCCATTTTGGGGAATATTTTGTTCTGGAGTTATTAAATAATAATAATAAGATAACTTGCATCCAATAAACATTATCCTTATGACTATTCTTTTAAAAAACCCATTTACCCAAATTTCCACATGCGGAAATGTCAAATAATAAAGAAGCGTTCCTTATAGCCTCTGAGTGGGGGATCATTTGTCTCCCCTCTCACAATCATAGTAGACCTGTAGAGTGCCTGAAAAAATTTTGGTGCTTTTATCCGGCATGTCCCCATCATTTCACTAAGCTGCCGGACTACCATAAGTAGCTCTGCTCCCAGCCCACGCAAAACCGCCCAGTCCACGGGTAAAAATGGCAAGTGTGACCGTAGCTTAAGCGGGCTTTGTGTTACCCATTTTCATTGTGCCCTTGGCCAGTTCTTTGTGATGTAAAAAAAAAAAAAATAAAGGAACATAAAAGAAAGAAGTAAAAAATAGACTATAAATTTAATTAACAATAAAATTATATTATGAAACTAATGATCAGTAATAAGAAAAAAATGACTTAATTTTTTTTAGTATTATTCTTGTTATAAAAAGAAAAATGTGTTAATTTACTAGTGAAAATAATTAAGTAATAACTGATTAGAAAGACTGAGGGCACCTTGGCTTGTACCAAGAGTCATGATGACGGTTGAACGACGAATGACCGACGAAGGGTACCATAAAAGGGACATTTTTTGGAACGAAGAGCAACGACGACGGTCGCAGGTCACGGTCGAAGGCAAGGGTACCCCCGTGTCTTCGCGCCGACCGTCGTCGTTGCTCTTCGTTCTATAAAATATCCGTCCCATGGTAGGGGCTACCCTTCGTCGGTCGTTCGACGCTCGACGCTCGACCGCCATCATGACTCTTGGTACAAGCCCTTTTCCCTTCCCGCCGTCCTACCTCGCCAGTAGCCGCCACCAGTGACATCAATAAGGTGAGTTAATCTTTTCATAAAGTTAGGATTGTTATGTTGTAGGGTCAAAGTATGTTGGGTTAGGTTAAGCTTAGGTTTGTTTTAGTTAGAAATGTATGCCTCACCACAAGCATGATTGTAGGATAGATTTAAGTTACATTAATAGAGTTGGAAATTAGCTCCGATGGCGTGTGGCGGGATAGGAGGCATCACTGACAGATTATTTTTATTGGCCTAACTTTTCATTAATTTATTATGGTAAACTTATACATATCTCCACTACTTCAAGTAATTTCCAAGAGGCTTGGAGGTACCCTGAACCCATTTCCAAGGTAAGATTACAAGTGCATTGCTTAGTTAAGGAGATATTGGTTGGTTAGTCTTGTAAATCTTACCGAGGCGTTGTTCTGTAAGATTTACCAATAATTTTATTGGAAAAGAACATGCAGTTCTTTTGATAAAATACCTAGTGTAGGCGTGTAGTTAAATTAAACCTTTGGCCTATTTACAGTTCCCATTTCGAGCTATTGCAGTAGATATAATATCACACAAGCTAAATTCACATGGTAACAAACAATAATATGGGGCACAAAATCAAAATAACTTGTTTTAATGGACGAGAACTGCGCGAGAACTGCTACCACTTAAGTTTTCTAAATTTTGTTTTCCTCAGTATGATGTGTAGTATTAATCCACTTCTGCGTAACCTTCAAAACTTATATACATATTGTAGAAATGCCAGTTGTCTAATATCGCATACAAGCACACCCTCCCCATCCAGAGCCCCACCTATCCTTTAAGAGGTTAGGTGGTAAATATCCAGATGAACACCGAACTCACTTTGGTGGACGAAACTATTTTTTTCTGGTGTGTTTTGATATGTTTTGAATGAATCTGCTAACCGTTTTTGTCGTCATTATTATTATTATTATTTTGTTTTTTAGGTATCGAGGTAAGTTTTTTTTTCAGGTAAAGGTTAGGTTACGTTAGGTTAGGTTTGGGTTAGGTAAAGGTTAGGTTAGGTTTAGGTTCAATTTTCCTTTTTTGTCATTTTTGCATTAAAAAAAATAAAAAATATTGCGACAGGTATACAGTTAGCAGATGCATTCAAAACACATAAAAACACACCAGAAAAAAATAGTTTCGTCCACCAAAGTGAGTTCGGTGTTCATCTGGATATTTACCGGTTAGGTTAATAATTATATCTCGGAGGGGGTTCGAGGGGAGCGGAGCTCCACCGTTAAAAGGTCATTTCATTGTTACTTTCACACTCGTCCAGACCTGTAGAAAGGTGAAAAATACTTAGATCCAGACACAGTCATGTTCTACCGTAGATAACAGTAAAGTCGCCAGGACAACTTTTTTTCTGTTTACAGACATGTGGTGGCGTTAATATTTACATTTCTACATCCATGATTTCAGGAAAGTTAGAAGGGGCTATCTGGAGAGTCTGTGTCATATTATGGCTATAAATGAACAAAAGACAAAAATATCTACAAAGTGGCTACCAACAATAAAGTCGCCATCTAGTGTTTATTTACCGAGTGTCCTACCGCTGTCGTCGTCGCCCGAAAAAAAAAAGAGTAGTGAAATTTGAACCCCCCCCTTTGGAAACAACCTTGACTTGGCCCCCTCGACTCGCCCGCCGTGTCACAGACAGCCACGGCACACAGGTCCGCATTGTAAGCTACCACCCCAACAGCAATGTTTCCGAGTTTAGTGTAGTTACATTAAATAAAGTGGTGGATGGTTATAGCCTGGCTTCGCGCCTTGGTAGCAGAGTCAATGCAACATCCACCCTTAGAATATATAATTAAATTAGGGAACCCTAACTCGTAAACTTGTAACCACAACCTTTTGTTTTTTTTTTTTTTTAACTTCATCTAATCATCAATAAAATCATGACGGAAGGGGCTAAGCATTAGGGTAAATTAGGATGGCTTACACGAATATATAAAAAGTGTGAGGGAGCAGCTGAGACTATCCCTATTGACTATAATAGTTTAAATACAGGTCTGCTAATGCTAAAAACTAAATGGGATAATTATGAAGAGGCTTACTTTCAATCATTAGAAGCTGGGGATAAAGAATTAATTAATTATGAGACCAAGTATGATCAAGAATGTACAAAATACATGGAAACGGTATTCAAATATGAGAACTTAGTGCGTGATCAGAAACCCACAGCCAAAACTCTTTACCCCCAGCTTAAATCACCAGATTTGTCATTGCCTCATTTTGAAGGGAAAATTGGTATTCTTTCTGGGATAAATTTCAAATTGATTGATGATAGGACTGATTTAACAGAGGGCATAAATTAACCTATTTGTTAGGTCAGTTGAGAGGTTCTGCATATCTGCTGGTAAAGGAATTAACAGTAGAAAATGTCAATTATAATGTGGCACTCAAGATTCTTAGAGATAATTATGAAGATAAAGATCAGATAATAAAGAATCTTTTCTGCAAGTTCATGGATCTACTGAGCCCTTCTCACAATCACAGAGAATTGGAAGAGTTCAGAATAACTTTAAATTGCACACTAAGAGCCATTGAAGCTCATAAACCCTTGACAGAGTCAGACTGGATGGTCAGTATCATGATATGGAGAAAACTACCAACCAGGATGCGAGACCGCTTAAATCAGAGGTACAATAGTAATTATTTCACGGGCAAGCAAATAGGGGAAAGATTATTACAAGAGTGCAAACATTTGCAAGGTATTGAGCAGGAACCCCCCCACAGGGAGATTGAGATAACTAGACTTAAAGGTAATCAGCGATATCAGCCACCTTTAGAGTTTAAAAAGCCCTCATTGGTGGGTAGTTATCCCGCTCCTACTAAAGTTACGATGGGAAGAAAACCGGTAGATAAGTTTCAAACTAGACCAGCCGATAAACCACCACTAAGACCTACTCAAAGAACAGGTGCCATTCCTAAATATAGGGTTATTACCAGTGAAGTCAGAAAAAAATGTGCTTTCTGCAAGGAAGAACATCCATCCTCCATTTGTAATATATACCCAGATTAATTATTCCACTAGGCTCAAAAAGTTAATGGACCTGGGAAACTGCCTAACCTGCCTTAGTGGTAAACATGCAATACAAGCCTGTCCTATTAGTCTGGGTACTTGTAAGAAGTGTAGAAAATCCATTCATCTCAAAGCCTTATGTCCTAATGATGATGTGAGAACAGACCCTACGGTCGTTAAAATGGCAGTAACTAATATGAGTAGTTCATCCGCTGTCCCTACGGCAGAATTTAAGGCGAGCCACAATGGTAATTCAGCCATTGTGAAAACAATGTTTGACAGTGGTGCACAAAGATAATTTATTAGTGGAGAGATAGTTGATCTATTACAACTACCTATAATTAGCAAGGTAAACTTAACCATTTCGGGCTTTCTGGCCAACAAAGAAGCTCAAAGTTTTGACATTGTTTGACCACTAGTCCAATTAGGAAATTATAAATGTAGGGTAGCTGCTGTAGTTAATAACATCGGTATAAATTTAACTATAAAAGGACGAAAATCTACAGCTGAAATGTTGAAAGAGATAGGTGTTAGACTAGTTAGAAATACCTTTGAGGATGTTGATGGCCCATACCAATTAATAATAGGCGCTGATTATTTTGGGCGATACCTAAGTAAGGTCATCAAAAAACATAACATTTCTATGTTCACCAGTGCTGGTGGTGAAGTAATAATGGGGCCTGTCCCACAAATCACTCACCAGCCTGAACAAGAGGAATGCATTCCTAGTCATGCACAACCCCTCTTGGTTGCTAGAATTGGAACTTCATTAGTACCCACTCAAATCAACGGTTATTGGAAGAAGGGGATTTCCCGTGCATAAATTATGAGATCTAGAAACTATCGGTATCATACCTGAACAGTTACCTAAAGAGGATCAAAATACTCTAGATCACTATGATCACACGGTCAATTATGTAAATGGTAAATATGAAGTAGGTCTACCTTGGCAAATAGATGCCCCTGTGTTACCTTCCAATTATCACATAGTTAAGAACCAATTAAATATTTCAATAAGAAAACTGAAGAAAAATCTGTCTAAATTGGAGTGCTATGATAAGATAATTCAAGATCAATTAAAGGATGACTTTATCGAAAAACTGAACGGAGCAGTAAATCATAATATAGGACATTATTTACCCCACCATGCAGTGGCCAAAGATTCATCAACCACCCCCATTAGAATGGTTTTCAATTGAAGTTTCAAAACTAAACAAGATGCTAGCTTAAATGATTGCCTTCAGACAGAACCGAATCTCTTGTCCAATCTAGGAGATGTCCTAGTAAAATTCAGAACAGATAAATTCGCCTATGTGGCTGACATCTCTAAAGCTTTCCTAAGATTAGGTCTAAGGAAAGAAGACAGAAATTTCCCAAAATTCCTATGGCCTGAAAATATATATCAGGAAGACAGCCCCCTAGCCACGTATAGGTTTAAATAAATTCTATTTGGTTCTTGCTCAAGCCCCTTTTTGTTAAATAAAACATTACAGTACCATTTTAAAGGTTCAGATAGCCCAGAATTAGGGAAGAACTTCTATACGGATAATTTGCAGGGGATGATAAATTCAGAGGAAGAACTAATACAAATTTATAACCTGGCTAATAAAGAGTGCAGGAAGGCCAGCCTCCCCTTACAGAGTTGGAATACATATTCTCCAAGGCTAGAAGGGATAATCAGGAAGGATTTCCTTAATTATACGCCACCAGAGGTCCAATCAGTGTTAGGATTATGGTGGAATGTAAAAACTGATGCTACTAAGATTAAAGTGTCCAGATTTTTCTGATGTAGACCTAACAAAGAGAACACTCTTAAGTCAGGTCAGCCAAGTATTTGACCCCTTGGGCATAGTGAGCCCAATAACTATAAGGGGTAAATGTCTAATACAAAAGGCCTGGGGAGAACACCTCGATTGGGATACCCCCCTTGATGGGAAATATACAACAGAATGGGAGACTATAAAATCTGAGTTCAATAAGATAAATGAAGTTTACATAAGTAGGAGAATAAATACTGATGGGCGACAACCCCAGCAACTACACATATTTTGTGATGCTTCAAAAAGTGCATACGGTGCAGTAGCTTATCTTAAAGCAGGAGAGGAATGTAATTTAATTATGTCTAAGGCTCGGGTTGCCCCAATTAAGCCTAGAACCTTGCCTCAAATGGAGCTGACTGCATTAGAATTAGGCACTAAATTAGCACAATATCTAAGTAATTTATTACAAATTGGTGAGGTATATATGTGGACCGATAGTGAAATTTGCCTACACTGGTTAGTGAAACATAACACAAAAATCCCTTATGTAAGGAATCGTGTTGGTAAGATAAATGATTTAGGTTCCACATTTCACTATAATCATGTTGCTACCAAGGAAAACCCAGCTGATATTTTGTCCAGAGGAACAACTATCCTCAAACTAAATACAGGATTATGGTTTAAAGGTCCTACCTGGCTGAAAAATAATAATGAATGGCCTAATCAAAAGGTCTATAGTAAGTCAGACATATCAGAAGATATAATTATGGAACCTACGTATATTGATCCCAGATCCTGTTATGGATATAAAAAGGTTTTTTTTATTAAGCAAACTATTAAAGACTACTAAATTGGTCTTCAAATTCATAAAGAGGGATAGTTCTGATCTTTTGAAGTTTTGGGTTAGAACAATACAAAAGCAGGAATTTCCTGAGGAATATCAGCTCTTAGCCTCGGGCCCCCGTAGAAACAAACTTATCAAATCATTAGGTCTGTACCTACATAATGAGGGCAGATCATTAGGTGTCGAGGAAGAATTTGGAATGCTGATCTTCCCGATAAAACCTGCAATCCCATGCTAATTCCCAAACGTCATCATCTTACTAAATTGCTAGTGGATGAATCTCATGGGAACTCGTTACATGGCGGAATGGCTGACACATTAGCCTATCTCAGGAGGGAATTTTGGATACCGCAGGGTAGACAGGCAGTTAAATACTACCTCAAATCTTGTGTCAAATGCAAGAGATATGAGGGAAGACTAATCACCTATACCGGGCCCCCTGAACTCCCCATGGATCGAGTACAATTATTAAAACCATTTGAGGTAGCTGGTGTCGACTATACTGGGGCAATAATAATTACAGGAGATAATGCTCCCCCAAAGAAAGTATATGTCTGCTTATTCACTTGCACCTCTACAAGGGCTGTTCATTTAGAAATAGCTGATGATTTAAGTGCCGAAACCTTTATTCAAGTGTTCCGGCGGTTTGTGGCTCGGCGGTCGTGTCCTCGGCGATTGATTAGTGATAATGCTACTAACTTCGTAGGAGCCTCCCCCATATTTTTAGAAATATTAAATCATCCATCAGTACAAAAATCTCTAGAGTTAAGGAAATGCTCATGGACCTTTACTACCCCTAGAGCTCCTTGGCAAAATGGTTTCACAGAGAGAATGATTGGCATAGTTAAGTCTTGTCTTAGGAAAACTCTCCACAAGACAAAGATAGGTCTAGAAGACCTGAAAACCATAGTGACTGAGATTGAGACCCGTATCAATAACCGACCCTTAACCTACTGATGATTCATCAGTAAATATAGAAGCTCTTACTCCCTCACATTTAATTTATGGGAGAAGACTGGAACCCTTTCCTTTAATAGAAACAAGAGAAGATATACAAGATCCTACAATAAATGACCCGGCTCAACATCTCCGGGAAGGATATCACACCTTAAGTAAAATTTTAAGGTCATGGGATAAGCATTGGAGTGCAGATTATTTACTGAGTCTAAGGGAAAAGTTTTATGAGGCTCAACAGCCAGAAAATCAAAGTCCAATTAAAGTAGGAGATATAGTAATCCTTAGGGGAGATATGCCTCGTTCGCAATGACCTCTAGGAAAAATAGCAAAATTGCAAACTGATGGAAAGGGGATTGTGAGGTCAGTGGAGTTACTAGTGAGGGGACAACGATGTGTGCGGACGGTAAATAATTTGATTCCCCTAGAGTTAGCTGAAGAGGTAAAGGAGGACTCTAAGTCTGCGTCTTGGCAGGCCAACTTAGGGGACTCTCGACCACGGAGGCAAGCTGCTTTAAAGTGTAAAACCACTTGGAGAAACCTCATAAAAGGGGGTCAAATCACCTGAAGCAAACTTTCATTTCTCGCCGGCCCCCAGTTGTAGAAATTATCCATTAAAACCGCTCTCTAATCGGGAGAATGGTATGGTGGGATACCCCTCCCCTGTCAAAAAGGGAGATGAGTAAAAATTCCACCTAGGTATATATTATTATAGAATTGGGTATAAATTAAGATGCATTAAATATAGTAATATAATTCTGGTGGTATTCACTAGTACCACAATTAATCAAAGGGTTAACATAATATAAGAGTTGTTAGGAAAATATTGGAACCTCCACGTATAGGAGTAAACATTATTGGAACCTCCACGTGTATAGCTCCAGCTGACTTGATAAGGGTTCTCGGTCAAGACAGCATTCACGCATTAGACCCTACACGATTAAAGGCGAATTTTGGTGAAGAAGCCGTAAGAAGCCGGCTTCTTGCAGCTTGCGTTTTCTGTTATGGCGAGGCACTTTTAAGAAGCCGGCTTCTTACGGATTGGCCCAGCTGGTCAAGCCGTAAGAAGCCATAAGAAGCGAGAGCCAGGTCTCGCTTACCCAGTGCTGCCAGATGCAGGGAAATTTCCCTGTTTAAGGGAAATTCAGGTCACTACAGGGAAACAGGGAAGAAAATAGAAAATATACCAAAATATAGGGAAATTCGAAAGATACGGAGAATATATAAACTTTTTGTGTATATATCTCTAAATTACGAGAGAGAGAGATTCGCTGTAGTCTCGAAATAGCCGTATCGTTCTCGTCCGGTTTTCGCAGTGTCGGTACAGTACGTGTTCTGAGGTCCTATCTCAGACTCCCGTGAGTTCATTCTCAGTTCCCGGTAAAGCTGCCGTACTGATTGACGTTTGGAAGTCTCTGAAGGATTTCTGTTACTGTGTTATTGATGTGACCTGTAGTCATGTCTACTCCTCCAGCTAGAGGTGCACCTAGGAATATTGTTCGGTGACGGGGGGCAGAAATTTGTATTCGCCACCCAGTAGCTACACAGTAAATCCGCCAGATTTATCGCTAGTCGCTAGATGGTAAATTTTCCGCATCGGCTTGGGGGCCCTTTTCAGGCCTGATTTATATTTTGTTGCGAAAAAATATTTTGGTGGTAGGTTTGTTCAAGACATTTCGTGAAACATATGCGCGAAAAAATCAGGTAATGGTTTACACGTCGGGTGAGCGGCATATCCTAGTGAATTAAAAAACTTTTTTTAAACTTAGTGTTTCGATTTCTTACAAGGAAGGAAATTTCGGAAGCCCCCTGGTTTGGGACTGCCCCATACAACGCAAACGCCAGGGGTCATCAAAATACACTGATAAATGGAAAATGCCCCCCAAATTTTTTTTTTGGGTGATTGAAGGGTAATGAAGGATATGAAAGGTAGCCTTGATTTCCATTGCAAATTGGCAATTTTGACGGGGAAAAAAAAAGTAAAAGGCGACAGGGGAAAAACAGGGCTAAAAAGGAAAAAGTTTGAGGTGAAAAGGGAAAATTTTGGGGGGCTCGATCTGGCAGCCCTGCGCTTACCCCGGTTCTTCCGCTTGTTGCCGTGACGCAAGATAACAAAAAATAGGGGGGAGGCAGAGATTTGACACAGGGTATCGTCGAGAAAAAACTTTAATTTTCAGATAACAGGCAAATAAAAACATGATTCTTTAGCGCATGCATTTCCTTGACCACGAACAAAAATACAAGGTTAAAGAAACGACGGACAATTTTTAAAACTGGTAAAAGATATCATGTCTTTTTAGGCTGACGAAGGGCCTAGCTGCAAAATAGTAGTTTTTGCTAAATTTTTCGCTGATAAAGGGCACAAATACCTGATTTGTAATTTAGTACACGGCTTAACTTTGGCCCAAACCAAATTTGAGCAAAAATGGAATGACAGACATTCACCGAAAATTGGGACCCCCCACTAGGTTTAGGGGGAGCGCTACGCCCCTTAATTGTACTCCCTGCAGAGAAGCGTGAGAGGTCCCTAGTAATCTATGTGTGGAAGACCCTAAACACGGGTCCCTACTGGGCCGAAGTAAACCTCATCCAAAGGAAAGGTCACTGTGCTACATCAAGAACACAAACCACCACCCAAAAGTAAAACATAGTACATAACTCTTTACAAGAAAGGGGGCCGTTTGTTAAAATCTTCCCAAAAAGGCCATCAGGGGCGACGGAGTATCCATGACTTTTTCAAGCATCATGGAAAAAAAGGGTTGGTATGCCTGACGAGCCCCCAACCCCAGCACCCCAGCCCCAAAGAAAACCTTTGGCGTGCCACCACACCACCAGAGAACGGGCTCCCCTGGCCACCGGGAGGCCCCCTTAGTCGCCCTGGGAGGCGAAAATTTACTAAGTAAAATAATAAGAAACATGGTATGGGGAAAAGTCGTCGTCTGGGGGAAATAACTTTCTCTAGTCTTTTTTAAACCCTAACACCAGACGTTGTTTTTTTAAAAAATTTGATAATTTGCAATAAAACCAGACCCGGGAAAAGTTTTTCCTGATTCATTATCTCCAAATTTTTTTTTTTTGAGATCTCTCACTTGTTGGAACGTGAAAATTTGGAACTCTCGCCGACGGAGACGAGTACCATAAAACCCTTTACCCTCACCGAATTCCCCCACAAAACATGCCAGGATCTTAATACTTACTTCTGTTTACGGACTGAACAAAATTAATTTTGGTAGAGGTGCTGAAGGTATTAGGGAAAAAAAAATAGCTTGCGTTGAAGGAAAATCTTAAGAAAAAAAAGGGGAGGGATCTCGAAAAACCCCCGAAGGGGCAACTTACGATGTATCTAAATAACCTTCAGGGGGCTAGGGGAGAGCTCGTACCGGCCGTCCACTCCCGAAAGGTTTTCGGTGGGCCCCTGGGGGGGGAAATAGGGGTTTCTAGGGGTTGTGGGAAAAAATTTTGCTAACCTCCAGAGCAGCGCCCCTTTATGACCCGGCTTTATCTAGCCAATCATCATGCTCTCAGCTGTCAGGGGGCCCGATAAATAAATTTAAAGAGACTTCAAATGCCGCTGTTATGCTAAAATCGGCCTCTTTCGAGAAATCGTCCCGCGGACGCTTATTTAACCTAAATAACTCTACAACACTTAACACAAACCTATCATAAACCTTACCTAACCTAAACCAGACCTAAACATAACTTAACCTAAACACTATGTTTGCCGGTGTTGAGCTAAGATTGGCTGATTTCCGAATAGGGCCGATTTTAGCTCACTATCGCCAGAATGTTACGATAATACAGCTGCCACTTAGCCTTTCAGCGTAATATTCTCCCACTGATTACTACAGAGACGTACCCAGGTATACCTTGATGCGCTGATCATAGGTTCGAGTCTCGCGTGCCCGAAAATAGTATCTATAGACCACTGCTGGCCACGCCGTACTATGCCGTATCCTGGCCCTGGGGGTACTCTTTTATAGGGACAAGAACTGCGGTTCGCTTTTTTAGGTCAACAAGCCCGGGGGGGCTAACCCTCACTGTGACCCTGACACTTGTGTGAAGGATAGTATAATTTTAGATACCCTTTGCTTGTGTGTACCCCTAATTTTTCGTGTTACTATACTCAGACTTTTGATACCACCACCACCACCGCATCATTAAGCGGCCAAATTTGTGATGAACATACTTTTTGATTAAAGAGTCGACCGTATAATTTTAAATAAAAGGGTTTCCCTGATATAATTTATTAAAAGTATATGGTTTTGTATTTTAAAATATATATTATGGAGTCAATGAACAATAAACCACCCATTTAAAACAGGCAAGCATAAAGGGCTCTATATCACAAAAACAAAAGTAAGTGATACAACTTGTAATTTATTGTTTGTTACGTCTCCCGCTTAAAATTTCACCCCCTTGGGGATTTAAAGGGGTGCCCCGCCCACCCTTAGCCCCCGGTCCCCGAGAAAGTGAAAAAAGGGTTTGAGCACTCCCTTAGAGGCGACGAGGTAAATACCTTGGGGGAGTACTTACGGGCCGTAACCTTTTTCGAGCATCTTCCCAAAGGGCTCCAGGTAACTGACCCAAATGTTGGTCTATTGTTATCTTACTGTCCTTAAAATCTTTTAGTTTTTTAAGAGTGCCGTCCTTATTTTGCCTACTGGCCGATATTAAATTTCAGGTTTTGAGAAACCCTAATACAGTAGGGTTATTTTGGTCAGGTCAGGTTGGCACACCCCGGGCCGAGGGGGGTGCTAGGTTAGGTCTGGTTTTGCATCTTTAGAAAAAAAGGCTAAACCTCCTATCTTTTTTTCTTCTTTTTATAGACAACAAGTTGGGGGACATGGGGGAAAACCCGGGGTTTTTGGTGGGGGACCACTTAGGGAAAAAATGGCCCCGATAAAGTTAAAGAAAATAGGGAAAAATTTCCCCAGTTTTTTTGGATTTTTTTGGGGGCCATTTCCCTTGTGTGGTCCCCACCCAAAACCCCGGGGGTTTTCCCCCTGTCCCCAAGTTGTTGGGTATAAGAAGAAAAGAAGGGGGTGGAGGGCCCCCTTTTTCTTAAGATTTACCATATTTATATATATATATATATATAATAAATTATATTAATATATTATAATATATATATTTTATTATATTTTTAAATATATGGGGGATTTCTGTATTTTTGGGTTAAAATTTGATTTTATGAAAAAAGGGTTAAAGGCTATTTTTTTGGGGTACCCTGTTTTTAGTTACATTAATTAGGGTAAATATTACCCTTTGCTTTGACAACAAAGGGGGAAGGAGGGGAGTTATAATTATCCGAGTGATCCAACTTTTCGCATATAAAATTGTGGCTTAATTTTGTGAAAGTTCCCTTTTTCCGACTAAATTTCCCTGTATCGGAACTTTGTCCGTTACATTTACGAAATTTTGTTACTTACATACATCAGCCATCACAAAAACTACAAATAAAGGGGAATTAAAAAAATCAGAACCGTACAAAGCTATACTGAACTTTTTGGTAAAAGAACGCCATTACCGGACGGCAAAAAAGTTTTTAACCGATATTTTTTTATAAAGGGCCCTTTAAACGAGGGGTTTTTTTGTTACACAAAATTTTAAAAAATACTACAAGCTCAGGTTTTTACCAATACGTTCGGTTTGGTGCATTAAGTAGGGTTGGTTATGGGGCAAAATGTTTTGCATATAGGAATACAAAATGATGAAACTAGTTATGAGAAAAATTTTATTTTTTGAATATGAATGTTAAAGTATTTTCTGGTTACTTGGTTGCAATTATTGACCAATCAGTTTACACTGGCCCTTTGTGATTAAAATCTGAGGTTTAAATAAATTTTTTTTTTTTAGTATAGTTGGACTATTTGCTTCTGTTTTTTAATTTTTTCTTTCCTTATAAAAAATTCTTTAAAAGGGACAAAATCAAAATACTTTTTTTATTTTTGTTTCCCCGTATTTTACCTTTTTATCTATAAAGGGGGCAAATATCGGGGAAAATTTAGGATGAAAAAATGAAAATGACTATTGTCATGTATGAACAAACACTATAAACTGTCTGTCTCTATTTCCTTTCATGGAAGGGTTTATTCAATTAACAGTCTATGTTTAGGTAGTATGTGCCGGTTGTATGAAGTGTTATCCACCGAAATGAAGGGAAGCTTGAGAGAAGGGTAGAGGGGGGGGTAAATAAATAAATAAAAATTTTATTTCATAAACTATTTTTCTATCAAACTTACATACAAAATTTCATCAATATATACTAAAAAAAAAAACTTCTTCTAAAATCCGCAAAAAAAAAAAAAATACAAAAAAGAAAGCAAACGAAACATTAAAANGACAAAGATGGGTTTAAAGACCTGAAAACCATAGTGACTAAATTTGACCCTATCAATAACCGGCCCCCTTTTCCCACGATTTTCCTGTAAATATGAAGCTTTACTCCTCCATTTAATTTTTGGGGAGAAGACTGAACCCCTTTTCCTTTAATAGAAAAGAAAGATATACAAATCCTACAATAATGACCCCTAACTCTCCGGGGAAGGATTCACCCTTAAAAAAAATTTTAAAGGTATGGAAAATTTGGGAGGCGATTTTTTACTGATTTAAAGGGAAAAGTTTTATGAGGCTCAACAGCCAGAAATCAAATCCAATTAAGTAGGGATTTTAAAACCTTGGGGGAGATATCCTTTCGCAATCCCCTCTGGAAAATAAAAAATTGAAACTGAGGGAAAGGGGGTTTGTTGGGTCGTGGAGTTACTAGGGGGGGACAACATGTGGCGGACGGTAAAAAATTTGTTTCCCCTAGAGTTACTGAGAGGAAAAGGAGGCTCTAATTTGGGCGTCTTGGGCGGCCCAAATTTAGGGGACTCTCGACCACGGGGCAAGCTCTTTAAGTGTAAAACCACTTGGAAAACTCAAAAGGGGGTCAAATCCCCTAAAGCAAATTTTTTCTCGCCGGCCCCATTGTAGAAATTATCCTTAAAACCGCTCTCTAATGGAGAATGTATGGGGGGTACCCCCCCCCTGTCAAAAAGGGGATGAGTAAAATTCCCCCTAGGTATTTTATTATAGTTTTTGGGTTTAAAAATTAAAGATGCTTAAAAAAGGGTAATAAAATTTCTGGGGGGGTATTCACTATACCACAATTAATAAAAAGGGGGTTAACATTATAGAGTTTTTTGGGGAAAATTTGAACCCTCCCGTATAGGAGTAAAACATTTTTGGAACCTCCCCTGTATGCTCCAGCTGACTTATAAGGGTTCCGGGTCGACACTTCCCCCACGCATTAGACCCCTAAAACGTTAAGGGAATTTTTGGTGAAAAACCCCCGTAAAAGGGGGCTTCTTTCCCTTTGGTTTTCTGTTTAGGCGAGGCACTTTTAAAAACCCGGTTCTTAGGTTTGGGCCCCAGCGGGTCAAAGCCGTAAAAAGCCATAAGAAGCGAGAGCCGGTCTGCTTACCCTGCTGCCAGATCAGGGAAATTTCCCCGTTTAAAAAGGGAATTCGGTTTCCCAAGGGGGAAAAGGGGGGGAAAAAAAAAAATATACCCAAAAAAATAGGGAAAATTTGAAAGATCGGGAATATATAAAATTTTTGTGTTTTAATATCTCTAAATTTCGAGAAAAGGGGAGATTCGCGGGGTCCGAAATAGCCGTTCGTTCTCGTCCGGTTTTTGGGGGGTCGGGACGTACGTGTTCTGAGGTCCTATCCAGACTCCCCCCCAGTTCTTCTCGTTCCCCGGGAAAGCTGCCGTACTGATTGACGTTTTGGAAATCTCTGAAGGATTTTTTTACTGTGTTTTGTGTACCTGTATCATGTCACCCTCCGCTAGGGTCACCTAGGAATATTGTTCGGGACGGGGGGCAGAATTTTTATTCGCCACCCAGAGCTACCCCGTAAATCCCCCGTTTATCGGTAGTCGCTAATGGTAAATTTTTCCGCTATCGGCTGATGGCCTTTTCAGGCCTGATTTCATATTTATGTTGCTGAAACAATAGTTTTGGTGCTGTTAGATGCTTGTTCAAGACATTTCGTGAAACATATGCGCGACCAAATCAAGGTATATAGGTGTACACGGTCAGGTGACGCGGTCATATCGCTAGGTAGAACCTGTAATAACTTTTTTTTAACTGACTTAGTGTATTCTGATTTCTTACAAGGAAGGAAATTTCGGAGAGCCCCCTGGTTGCGCCACTGCCTCCATACAAGCGCAAACGCCAGGCGTACACTCAAAGATACACTGATAAATGGGAAAGTGACCCCAAATTTTTTATTTGGCTGATATGAAGGGGTAATGAAGGGATATGAAGAGGTAGCCTCTGTATTTCCATTGCAAATTGTGCAATTCTGACGGAAAAAAACTGATATAAAGGCGACAGGGAAATACAGGGCTAAACAGGGAAATGTTTGAGGTGAATATAGGGAAATTTTGGCAGCTCGATCTGGCAGCACTGCGCTTACCACGGCTTCTTCCCGCTTGTTGCCGTGACGTCAGAGATAACAACAAATATGGCGGGGAGGGCAGAGATTCTGACACAGTGAGTATCGTCGTAGAAATACTGTAATTACAGATAACAGGACACAAGTAAACACATAGATGTACATTCAGCAGCATGCACTTACCTTAAGACCACGAACAAGAATATACAAGGTTAATGAAACGACAGGACAACTTTAAAACTGGTGAAAGAATGATCATGTCTTATCAGGCTGACGATAGGGCCTAGCTGCGAAGTAGTAGTTTTTTTCTGAATTTTTGCTTTATATATGGCACAAATTAGCCTGATTTGTACATTTAGTAGCACGGGCTTAACTTTCGGACCACACTAATTGAGCTAAAATGGAATGACATGACATTCACCAGTAAAATCTGGGACTCCCAGCATATGGATTACTGGGAGCGTCTACGCCACCTTAGATTGTACTCCCTGCAGAGAAGACGTGAGAGGTACCTAGTAATCTATGTGTGGAAGACCCTAGAGACACTGGTACCTGACGTAGGCCTGCAAGTAAACCATCATCCAAGGAAAGGTCGACTGTGCTACATCAGGAGAACACAAACCACCACCCAAAGAGTAGCAACAGTAGTACATAACTCATTTACAAGAAATGGGGCTCGTTTGTTCAATGCTGTGCCAAAGGCCATCAGGGAGCTGACTGGAGTATCCACTGACTCCTTCCAACATCAGCTGGACAAATGGTTGGCATCAGTGCCTGACGAGCCCCCAACACCAGGCTACCCCAGCACCGGAAGCAACTCTTTGGCGTGCCACCACACCACCAGAGAAGCGGAGCTGCCTGGCCACAGCGGAGGCCCACCTTAGCTGCGCCCTGGGAGGCGAAATTCTACTAAGTAAACTAAGTAAGTAAACATGGTGATAGGAGAACGTCGATCGTCTGGTGAAATAACTTTCTCTAGTCTTTTTAACCATAACACCAGACGTTGTTTTTCTAATTTGACTAATTATGCAATCAAAACCAGACCGGAAACGTTTTCGCTGATTCATTATGCTCCAATTTTGGTTCTTAGAGATCTCTCACTTGTTGAGAACGTGAAAATGTTGGAACTCTCGCCGACGGAGACGAGAGTACCATAAACCTTCACCATCATCCGAATTCCACCACAAAACATTGCAAGGTATCTTAAGTATGCATTACATTACTGTTGACGGACATGAACAATATTAATGTGTAGGTAGAGGTGCTGATAGGTATTATGGAAATGACTAGCATTGCGTTGAGGGAAAATCTTAAGAACAAGGGCAGGGATGCTCGAAAATCCCTCGTAAGGGACAACTTACGAGTGTATGGCTACAATAACCTTACGAGGGTGGGCTGAGGGAGATGCTCGTACCGAGCCGTAAACTCCCGTAGGGTTTTATCGGTGGCCTCTGGGTGGGGAATATAGGGATATTCTAGGGATATGTGGGGGAAAATTCTGCTAACCAATCACAGAGCAGCGGCCCTTCTGACGCGGCTTTATCTACCAATCATCATGCTCTCAGCTGTCAGGGAGCCCGATAAATAAATTTAAAGAGACTTCAAATGCCGCTGTTATGCTAAAATCGGCCTCTTTCGAGAAATCGTCCCGCGGACGCTTATTTAACCTAAATAACTCTACAACACTTAACACAAACCTATCATAAACCTTACCTACCTAAACCAGACCTAAACAAAAACTTAACCTAAACACTATGTTTGCCGGTGTTGAGCTAAGATTGGCGATTTCCGAAATAGGGCCGATTTTAGCTCACTATCGCCAGAATGTTACGATAATACAGCTGCCACATTAGCCTTTCAGCGTAATATTCTCCCACTGATTACTACAGAGACTACCCAGGGTATACCTTGATGCGCTGATCATAGGTTCGAGTCTCGCGTGCCCGAAAATAGTATCTATAGACCACTCCCTGGCCAGCGCCGTACGTATGCCGTATCCGGGGCCCCTGGCGGTACTCTGTTATAGTTGGGCAAGACTGCGGGTTTTGCTCTTTAGGTCAGACAAGACACGGGGGCTAACACCTCACTGTGACACACGTGACACTTGTGTGCAAGGATAGTATAACTTTATGATATCCTTGCTTGTGTGTAGCCCTATACGTGCGTGTACTACTAGTACGTCAGACATTTGATACCACCACCACCACCGCATCATTATAGCGGCCAAACTTGTATGATGAACTATACGTTTTGATTCAAGAAGTCGACCGATATATATATTTTAATATATAGGTTTGCCCCGATATGAATTTATTACAAATACTATAGGTATTGTATGTTAAATATGATATATATGGGGTCCCAAAGAAGCAATAAACACATCACATTTCAAACAGGCAAGCATGAAAATGGCTCTATAATACACAATAAACATAAAGTATAGTGATACAACTTGTAATTTTATTGTTTGTTGACGTCTAGCCGCTTCAAATTTCACTCCCCTTTGGGAGTTAAGGGTGCTCCCGACCACCCTTAGCCTCGCGGTCCCGTAGCAAGTGAAAAAATGGTTTGAGCATCTCCCTTAGAGGCGCTACGAGGTAAAAGTACCTTAGGGGAGTACTTACGGGCCCGTAACTCTTTCGAGCATCTCTGCCAAGGGCTCCACGGTAAGCTGACCCAAATGTTGGCTCTATGTGTTATACTTACTGTCCTTAACACATCTGTTTAGATTTTAATGAGTGCCGATCCTTACTTTGCCTACATGGCCGATATTAAATTTCAGGTTCTTGAGAAAAACTAAGTACAGTAGGGTTAGGTTAGGTCAGGTCAGGTTAGTGCACAGCCCGATGGGCTCGAGGGGGGGTGCTAGGTTAGGTCTAGAGTTTTGTCATCTTTAGAATAAAGGCTCAACCTCCTATCTTCTTCTTCTTCTTCTTATAGACAACAAGCTTGGGGACATGGTGGAAACCGGGGTTTTTGGGTGGGGGAGCACACATATAAGGAAATATGGCCCCGATAAAGTCTATGAACTAGGGAAATTTCCCTAGTTTATGGATTTTTTTGTGGGGGCCATATTTCCCTTATGTGTGTGCTCCCCCACCCAAAAACCCCGGTTTCCACCATGTCCCCACTTGTTGCTATAAGAAGAAAAGATAGGGGGTGGAGCCCTTGTTCTTAAGATTTACCATATATATATATATATATATATATATATATATATAATATATATATATATATATATATATATATATATATATATATATATATATGGTGTATTTCTGTATATTTTGGTTAAATTAGTATGTTTATGAAAGAAGGATTAATGGCTATTTTTTGGTGTACCTGATTTTTATGTTGACATATAATTAATGGTGTAAATGATGTACTCTCGCTTTGACGAACAAATTGGGGGAAGGATGCGAGGTTATAATTATCCGAGTGATCCGAACTTTTCGCATATAAACAAATTGTGTCGTTATATTAGGTGAAGTTCCCTATTTCCGACTAATTCCGTGTATCGTGAACTTTGTCCGTTACATCTGACGAAAGTTCGTATACTTACATACATGCAGCCATCACAAATACTACACGAATACAGGGCAATTAAAAACAATCAGAACCGTACAACGCATATACTGAACTTATTCGGTAAAAGAACGCATATACCGGACTGGCAGAAAAAGTTTTGAAGCCGATATTTGTTATATAAAGGTCCGTAAAAGCGAGGGTTGTGTGTATACACTAAACTTTGAAAAAGTACTACAGGAGCATCAGTGTATATACCTAATACGTTCGGTTTGGTGACATTAAGTAGGATTAGGTTATGGTCAAGAGTGTTTTGCATATAGGAAATACAAAATGATGAAACTAGTTATGAGAAATTGTATTTGTTGAATATGAATGTTAATCGTATTTACTGGTTACTTTGGTTGCAATTATCTGACCAATCAGTATTACACTGGCCCTTTGTGCATTAAAATCTGAGGTTTAAATAAATTTTTTATTTTAGTGTATAGTTGGACTATTTGCTTCTGTTATTAATTTTTACTTGTCCTTATAAAACTTCTATAAAGGTACACATCAACATACTTTTTATATTATTTGCATTTCCTTGTATATTTACCTTGTTTATCTATAAAGGTGGCAAATATCGGTAAAATTTAGGATGAAACTATGAACATGACTATTGTCATGTATGAACAAACACTCATAATGCTGTCTGTCTCTATTTCCTTTCATGGCAAGGGTTTAATCTGCAATAGTAACACAGTCTATGTTTCAGGTATGTATGTGCCGGTTGTATGAAGTGTTATCCGACCGAAGATGAAGGAGAAGACTCTGAGAGAAGGAGTGAGAGGGGGAGTAAATAAATAAATAAATATCTTATTTCCATGAAACATGATTTTACTATCAAACTTACATCACAAATGTTCTATGCAATATATACTAAAAATAAAACTTCTTCTGAAAGTCACGCAAATAAAAAAAAATACATAAAAAGAAAGTCAAACGAAACATTAAAAGGAATTTTATTATAACATTAAACAATAAGAACTAAAAGTCACTTAAAAATTCTTTAAAATACTACAACTGGCAATGCATTTGATATGGGAAACAAATTATAGTTCCTTAGGGCAATTAAAAGTAAATTTAAAGTCAAGACTTAAAGTGTAGACTTCAAAATTAAGTGCATGAAGGCAATTGACCCATAGTTAGGCCTTGGGGTACAGTATGGTCTGGCCCAGTCTTTTCGGGCTTTTGGGCACATAAAGGCTTTTGCTGCCTTGTGTGGGGTGGTGTGGGGGACCCCGTACTTTGGGGAAAAAATATCAAAAAAAATTCCATTTTTTACCTGAAGAGGCCACGTCCCCAAAACAAATTCACAAAATGGCCCACCTAGGGTACCCTCATGAAAAATTAACCAATAATAAGGTCTTTTAATTTTTTTTTAAAAATTTTTTTGGCACCTCGTCCGGTGTCCCCCCCCACGGGGGGGGACACCGGATATTTGGGGGGGGCACCGTATGATTTTTAAAAAACTCATTTTACTAAAACATTTTTGTTTTTTTTTTTCCCTGAATAAAAATATGCAAACCAGACCCCACCATTATTATTGGTGATAAAATGAAAGATAACTCTATAAAATAGCATTTTTAAAAATATAGGTTGGGATTTTATCCACTTTTCAAAAGTGCATCATGAAGGCATGCAGCGGGGAAACACCTTCCCCGGGTCACCTCCTCTTGGTGTTTTCCCTTGGGGGTCCCCAGGACCCCTTGCCTTTTCTGGATCACAAAGCTTCATCAGGGGGGAGGGAAGGTGAACTGTCTCGGGTTTTAGCGATTTTCACCCGGAGGAAAAAAAAGGGTTTTAAATTTTTTCCACCCTCCATGAGGGCCAACTGGCAACATAGCCACTAATGTGCCCCCCCCTTCCCTCCTCCAGCTTCAGCTGAACCAAACCCAAAGTCCCCCACCTGTGATTTTTTCGCAGAAAAAGGGGTATGATGCTGCGCAGTAGGTGCCCTCGCTTTTCCACCTCACCGGGTACCGGAGGATCTCCAGCTAAGTGGGACATCATAAACCTCCCCCTCTCAGTGGTGTTTCCCCCGGGGACGGGCACAGCTTCTTTCCGCGTGGCCCCTTCTTCTTTCCAATGTTTTTCTTTTCAGCCGCTGCCTTCTTTTTGTCTTCCCTTCTGCCTCTTTCTCCCTTAAACCCTCATCAGTTTTGCCTCCTCATTTGGGTTAAAAAATCGGGCCCCGCACCCTTTTCCCTCCTTTCCAAAAGGAAGGTTAACCTTGGGGAACGGCCTGAACACACTGGGGTTAAGTCTGTCGTTGGAAGGGTGCCTGGGGTGGCAGGTGCGTCGTGCTCGGGCCCCGGGGGTGGCAGGGTGCATCGTGCGGGGGGCCCGGGGTGGCGGGTCTGTCGTGCGGGGGCCCGGGGTGGCAGGCTTTGTCGTGCGGGGGCCCGGGGTGGCGGGGGGCGTCGGTGGGGCCCCGGGTGGCGGGCTCTGTCGGCGGGGGCCCCGGGGGGGTGGCAGGTCTGTCTTTGCTGGTGCTCGGGGTGGCAGCTCTTCGTGTGGGCCCGGGGGGGGGACATATCTAGCCTGGGGACACAGCGGGAAGGGTATAGTTCGGGGTAGGGCCTTCACCCAGTCGCTCCTCTCCATCTAAATTCCTCCATCAGAAGAATTTGGAGTAATTTCCACTCAAATTCTGGGGGTCCCGGGTCGCTCTTTCATGCGCCCCTACAAACACATCTCTGGGAATGTTGCGAGAGTGGCCATATCCAGCGCCAAAACCCCACTGAGAATGTTGGGGGGTTAGTGGCTTTGGTCCTCCCTCAGAAGAAAATCGGGCACTTGTGGACTGTTATGTGTCGTTAGGGTGCTGGGGGTGGTCGTTCAGTAGGGCACGCGGAATTCTTAAAGGGACCAAAGACACTCACACCCAAATGGCTGGAGTTTGTCTGTTTGTTTTTCGGGGCAAGGTAACAATCACGATACCATCTTTATCGCAAACTCAACAGGCTGAGTTCCCTGTGCTTCAGATTGTCCATGATCAGAAGAATCTTTTTTTTACAGAAAAACAAGATTTCTCATGGAGATGCTGAAGTGTCTGCACGAAGCTTTCCCCCCCTTCATCCAGCCACTAGGTGCAATACCCCTTTGGGAAACCAAATCGGTTCCTCATGAAAGCGGGTTTCCCCATGGGCATCTGGGAATTAAAAACAGGGGGGGAGGGGGCCCCCCCACGCTTTTATAATGCCCACAACGTCAGCTGTCCCCGCTTCACGATTTACCTGCGTGGCTACTGGCTGGCCTCTCGCACACAAAAACCCTTGACTGGCTTCAAAAACAGTCGAAAATAAACTCTCCCCAAAATTGTAACCCGGCCGGCGTGAATGTGTTTTCCAAAGCTAATGTGAAAGCCTAAAGAAGGTTTCCACATTGACTTTGTTGAAGCACAATCCCGGCAATGGAAAATGCCTTCCGGGGCCTTTAAAACAAAGGTTTGGATGACGGTTCATGAAGGGATGTACCATCCCCTTTTCGCCATTTTCTTTTCTCCCAGGCAGCGGGATGCTCTTGCTCCAAAGCTATGGGTACTGGTACACAACCTACGACAAACGTTCTGGGCAGGGCCTAGAAATCTTGGGGCGTGGATGGGATAATCACAATGTATATTTCTTGTTGAGGTGAAAACCCCATTGCTACGGGAAGCACAGCCATTAGGTTTAAATCCCTCCGACAGCTTCTTCGATAGATAAAGGCGTCCCGTAAAAAAAAAATGATTAGGTTAAAAGGCCCTTGCTGGCCAAAAGTTGACAAAAAAAATTAAAAAATAAGCGCTTGAAGGAAACCCTTTAACAAAAGAAATTAATTTGGTTAGAAGGGCCCTTTTGGCAATAAAACTAACAAAAAAATAAAAAATTTAAAAACTATAAATCTAGGACCCCTTTAAGCTATCCCGAGGTCTTTTTGCATGACCTCATCCCGGGGGACCAAAGAAGCGTGGGATGAGGTCTACAAAAAACCCTTTGGGGGGATAGGAACTAAATAGAGCAACTTACAGCAAAAGTTGTTTCTGATGTTGAATCTGCAGCGGCTTCTTTCATGCTGCAGCTAGTGGCCACGCGGTGCTAAGGGAGCCTCCAGGGCAGTGCGGTCCTCTGCTTGTGCTTTTCTACATATTTGCGAGGCATGTGACGGTGATGGCGGGAGGTTAGGTTTGATCTGAAAAAAAGTTAATGACATTGACATCATGCTAGTTAGGTTAGGTTTTTGGTTAGCTTAGCTTAGTATTTTTTACAGTGTAGAGGCGATTCTTGGGATGGCCACCATATTTTTTTGGGAATTGAGTCTGGGGAAAAATGTGGGGGGATCCCGACGTCATGCCCCCAAAAAAATGCGTGTTTAAAAGTTTTTTTTTAACCATAAAAAAAATTTAAATTTTGAATCTTTAAAAATAATACTTATATAAAGTTAGTTCATGTGCTTATAGCATAATAACCTGATTAGCATCATAATTTAATACCAAAACCCTTTACTTTACACCAACAAAAAAAAAAACTTCCATTTAATTTAAATGCACTAGTTCCCCCACCACCATTTAAAATCATGCTAAAATGCATAGTCAGTCATTTTTTATGTTTTTCTAATATTTAAAAAAAATTGATTTTCCAAAATCGTAGTGATGCGGGGGGTCACCCAAGTCATGCCCGAAATATTTTGTGTTAAAAGTTTTTTTTAACCATAAAAAATTAATTCTAGAATATTCTAAAACATAACAAAATTATATAATATTAGTTCATGTGCTTATAGCATAATAACACTGATATAGCACATAATTTAATACCAAAACCTTCACTTTATGCACAAAAAAACACGTTCCTTTATTTAAAAAGCCTAGTTTTACCACCCCCATTTATATCTGCAAAATCATAGTCAATCACTGGTTTTTTATTTTGTGTAGGTTTTCAAAAAAATATAGCTTTTTTAAAATTTTACTGTACGTTTATCCCCCCCACTTTACCATACGTTGATCCCCCGCCACCAATTTTTTTTTAAATAATGCCACCGCGGCCGTTCGAAAGCATGCCTACTTTTTTTTACTCAATAAAATTTAATACGGTTTACCTCGTATGCAACTTTCCTCAAAAGAATCACGCCATCACGCCGAATGGACAATATATAAGAACGGCGAAATAACAAGGAAAAATACGAAAAATAAAATTTCTACCTGGTAAACACGGAGGTGAGCCCGACGCTACCCTGTTGCCGCAGTAGTTCACTGAGGGTGGCGCTGCATCCGTGGTGGCATGGTGGCGCGAAATTTGAATTAAATTTTTCGCGTTGTAGCCTTCGTACGGTGATCCCCCCGTTCGGTGTGGACCCACCCCACCCTACTGGCTGTATTTTCCTTGACAATGGAAAACTAGATACCACTCCGGATACAACCCATTGACAGCCTTATAAACAGCGAAACATTTTCATAAATATATCTGTCTTTAATTGTTAACCACTTGAACTCTTTTATGATAGGATTAACGTGATCCTTCTTTCTAGCTCCTCCAATAGCTATTTTTAGCTGAAAATTTTTTGCTTTTTTAAAAAACGCTAAAAAGTAAATTTGAGAAAAGATTTGTTGAGTCCCATATCCCCATACAGTAATTCATTAAGCTGAGAGAGAGAGAGATTAATTTAATGCCAAAAATTACCCAAAGAATGAAAAACAGCCCCCCTATCTTCCAAGCAAAATATAAATCAGCCCAACCACCAAAGCGGAAAATCCCGGGCACTGGCGGCAGATGAGGGCCCCAGTTAATGAAATCCCTCATTATACCTGACCCTTGCCATCAGGTGCAGCAGTTAAAAAAAAAAATAAGTCACTAATGTGGAACTCGACCCAGCCAGCCCATATGATGTCCGTAGGGTGCCGCCTCTTTCCCTTTGCCCTATTAATAGTCCTTGGTTTATGGAGCAAAAAAACATTAATGTGAAGGATATGTGTTGTGATCCATTCACAATATCGTCAGTCAGTTATCGTAACTTATTAATGGCTTTCTTTCGACGGTACACTTTCGCCCAGTGGGGTTTGTTTGTTACAGTTATCAGCTGTGAGCGCCGAGCGGGCGAGCCTCGAACACCACTGTCAGCCGTTCTGGCGAGGCACGAAAACGAGAGAGAAGCCGCAAGAAGCCGTAAGAAGCCGGCTTCTTACGGCTTCTCTCACCAAAATTCGCCTTTTGGTGTAGTACTCTCATGATGATACACTTAAGGTGTAGTCACGCTCATCATATTACTATGATTGAGCCAACTTAACCGATCAATCGGTTAAACCAAGGACGAAGTGGTAAAAACACCACAACAGTGCCGCGCCAGGAACTGTGGAAAATTACCCTCGGCCTACCACCATCGCCGCCATTACGTGCACCTACCACAATTACCAGCGCCCTACAGCGACTACCACCACTCCCTCAAATAATAATCAAGCCTTCAAATCATCAACCCATCTACCACTGCTGAGTATACCTTAGTTAGCGTCTAAATAGGGTATCATTGCAGTCTAGGTAGTTCTTGGGTTAATAGCAGTGGTGGGCGCCGTTAATCAAAAAGTTAACTTCGTTAACCGTTAATCCGTTATCCAAAAAAATTACTTCAATAACCGTTAATCAGTTAATTCTTTAAAAATGTAACGGAAGTTATCGATAAACCGTTAACGTTAATTTTTATTCTAGAAAAAAAAAATATCAGTTTTTGCTCTAAAAAACCCCCTAAAACAACCTTTGAAAAGTGCCAAAAAAAATATAAAAACAGCCTTATGGGTTTTTTTAAGGGTTTTAGAACCCAAAAACTATAGTTTTTTTTTGCTTTAGAGTTAAAAAAAGCAGATTTTATAGTTTTAACTTTAAAAAAATATCGAATACATAAAATATAATTTTGAACTCACAATTCGTAGTTTAATTGAAAAGTTATTTATAATAATAAGTGGCGTTATATCGGGGTTGAAAGAATGACGCGTACAATATTAAATATGCTAAGACTCTACATCTGTATTGAAAATCTGAAAATAATGAAACTTTTAAAGTTTACCGTTTTTATGAAATTTTTGGGTTAGCGGACTTGAGTTAACGGAAGTTAAATGTAACGGAAGTTAATTAGTCCGATAATGGTTTCCAAAGTTAACTTAAAAGTTAAATCGTTAACGAAAATGTTAACTTCGTTAATGACGATTAACGATTAACGGTTTGGTGCCCACCTTTGGTTAATAGCAAGGTGAGTTCACATCAATTATTACTATAATTTCAACAGTTAGTAAAATATAACTATAAATTTACAAGGTTAGGTTAGGTTAGTAATTATTTTTTTGGGGGGGTCTCGCTATGAGGTTATTAGTGAGATTAGGTTAGGTTAGGTTATAGTGAGGTTAGATTAGTAATATTAAACATATTATATTTTTGAGGGGTCCAGGGGGGTCGTTAAGGAGGGGAGGGGGGTGAAGGGGGTATATCTCCCCCCCACTTTATAATTACATTTTAGAGGTATCTGAAGGGATCTGTGAAGGTCTGGAGGAAAAAAACACTCTAATAAGGGCGGGAAAGGACTCTAGAATTTTATCTAACTCATTGCGTGCTGTATACATAGCATGAAAAACTCCCCAGCCTGTCTCATCCCTACCTCAAAAGGCTGGCATAGTGCATACCACTCCCGCAACTTATCACAGCTCAGCTAAAGCCCCACAGCTACATATCATTTGCAAGTTACTTATCCATGCACAAGTACATACATTAATAATACATCAAAATTATCTTCACAGCAATAGTATGAATATTCCTTCATCGAGAAATCACGCCTTGCAGACATCCTCACGCCTTGCAGACATCCACCACTGTTTCCTCTTTTTCTTCACTTTAGGCATATTTATGAATACTTTCTCTGGAGTTTTAATTGTAGTGTTTTTGCACATTGGCACAAAACAAGCATAATATGTTCTTTATGTCTCGGACATGTTGAATGGATAGGTACTGGCGGTCTACTGTGCCAAAACAAGCCGATCAGCTGGGCGAACCTCAAGTAAACTACGTCACAACCAATCACAGCGCGTTCCGCCGTGTTGTGATATTTTGGCCCCCAAAAAGCCATATATATTTCATTTATGGTGCATTTCTCAGCAAAAAGAATATGAGTACAGTGATATGTAGCCTATATTGCATCCAAAGCTTCATAATACTCCGTGTTTTAGGTGTGAGTAAACGGGTCCATTATCTTTTTACCTTCAATTTGTCTTTGGTCTGTATTTCCATCCACTTGTTGTTTTTCCCTTTTCACTTTTCTTCACTTGTGATAACTTAATTTTATTTCACGTTTGCTTCCAACGCCGACGTGAGTTTCGACAGGGGATGCTTGCAGCCTATATGTATATCTCAAGAAGGCGTTTGACTCAGTGCATTGAGTCACTCTGGGATCTTCTGCGATTTCGCGGGATTCCTGCAAGGACTATTGTGGTTTGATGACTGGTCTGTACTCAGGGACTGAGAGTGCTGTGAAGTGTAGGGGAGGTGTATCCAACTTTTTTCCTGTGAATACAGGAGTGAGGCAAGGGTGCGTCCTTGCTCCATAAGTTTTTAACACTTGTATGGACTGGGTATTGGGCAAAGTTGTAGATCAAAGTGATTGTGGAGCATCTCTCAGCAACACTAAGATCACTGATCTTGTTTTTGCCGATGGTGCAGTAATCTTTGCTGAGTCGCTGGAGGTCCTGGTGATGGCTCTCGAGGCGCTGCACGAGGAGGCAAAGCCTTTGGGACTTTAGGTCTTCTGGCTCAATACCAAAGTCCAGGTGTTCGGAGGTTTACTAGATAAAACAGTACAGTCTGTTCATGCGTGCGGCGAGTACATTGAGATCATGGAAAGTTTTACATACCTTGGTAGCGCAGTCCATAATGACGGTGAGTCAAGTCAAGAAGTCTTACAGCGGATTGGCATTGCCCACGGTGTTATGGATTCGCTCAGCAGGAGTATTTGTCGTTGACGGTACCTGTGCAGGAGGCCAAAGATCCGGATCTTCAAGTCGCTTGTGATCCCTGTCTTACTATATGGTTGTGAGACATGGACACTAAATAGCGACTTGAAGAGACAAATCGATGCCTTTGGTAATAAGTGTCTTCGCAGAATCATGGGCTCCCATGCATCCCAAGCGCATCCCAAGAATCCCGCATCCCAAGAATCTGGGATGCGCTCCCAAGCGCATCCCAGAATCGCTGGGATGATTACGTGTCAAATCAGCGATTGCACCGTGAGACTGAATCGAGGCCTATTACCTGCATAGTCTGTCAGCGCCAACTTCGGCTATATGGGCATGTGGCACGCTACTCTGAAACCGATCCTTCTTATCGGGTTTTATCTGTAAGAGACAATCCGGCGTGGAGGAGGCCAAGGGGGCGCCCACAAGGCTCGTGGCTGGGGCAAGTTGATGTTTCTTGTCGAGAGCTGCTTGGTATGGGAAAGGAGTCTGCATGGGGACTCGCGCGTGGTGACCCCCGGGAGTGGCATCGTAGGGTGGGTGAGATGACGCTCCCCCCGGCGTATGCCCCTATTGATTGATTGATTGATTCCAACGACACACCCATTCATCTCACTTTTAGTCATCCTTTATATATGACCAAACCACATCAGAGTGGGGACAGTAGTTAGCAGAGGAACAGCCTGAGGGCTTGTAGTGTAAGACTGGTTAGGTTACCCTCCGATGGTCTACAAGCGGCCAGGGGTGTTGGAGGAGTGTAGTGGAAGGTGTGACGTGTATTGTAGAGTGCCTAAGTACAGGAAGTGAAAAGGAGATGAGGTGTTTATCTTTCCCCTGGGTGGTGTGGGTGTATAAGTGGTGGTCCTGCTGGTGTCTCGCGAGTGACTGGCGCCAAACTGCCCCAGGTAACACAAGGCTCTCCCCTCCACGCAGACGCCGAATCAGTTAGTAAGTTGGTTACAACCTGGACGTGGCCTTTAGGAAGGTAAGGTACTAGGAGGTTCGTAACAGTATCTTTAACATATATGTATCCAGGTATTCATTAGGTATATATAACGTTTTGAATCCTCTAATATCACGTTATATCATGATGTTATAAGTACGTAACTGAAACGTAAAACCACTACGTACTATATTAGTAGAAGAAACACGTATTTCGATCTGTAACGTCTTAATTACGTTGAAAAACGTATTGTAGCGACGTAACCAAACACTACCTAAATACAACATACATAATTCATATTAACGTAATACTTACGTATCTTTAACATATGTATCCACGTATTCATTATGTATGTATAACGTTTTGAATCCTCTAATATCACGTTACATCATGATGTTATAAGTACGTAATTGAAACGTAAAATCACTACGTACTATATTAGTAGAAGAAACACGTATTTCTGTAACGTCTTAATTACGTTGAAAAACGTATTGTAGCAACGTAACCAAACACTACCTAAATACAACATACACAATTCATATTAACGTAATACTTACGTATCTTTAACATATGTATCCACGTATTCATTATGTATATATAACGTTTTGAATCCTCTAATATCACGTTACATCATGATGTTATAAGTACGTAATAGACTACCTTAGTGAGTTCGATCTGTCATCTGGTGGCCGTCTGGGAACTACACGCGGAGCTAGAATGTCGGGTCTCGGGGTGTCGGGCTCGACTTATTTTCCATTATTCCCTACCAAACCAGCTACAATTAAGTGTTGTCATGGTCAACATAGGTACATTGGGCTGAGTACTTTGGGCAGTTGTTCACGGTGGACCCTCCAACTGAGCAGCTTCACACCACTGGGTTACAGGCAGTGGATGCCGATCCTCCCATTGACGAAACCGCACCCTCTCTTGACGAAGTCAGAGAGGCTGTAGCAAAGTTGAAGGGTGGAAAGGCAGCTGGTGTTTGTAATATCAGTGCGGAGCTCCTCAAAGCTGGGGGTGAGGCCATGATCCGCGGGTTGCATCCTGTCCTGACTGCCGTGTGGCAATCAGGTACCATTCCTCCTGACTGGAAAAGGGGGCTGGTCGTCCCTATCTGGAAAGGGAAAGGGGACCGTCAGGACTGCAACAATTACCGCGGTATTACACTGCTCAGCGTACCAGGCAAGGTGCTTGCCCATCTATTGCTGACACGAATTCGCAGTCATCTGGTGAAGCATCAGAGACCTCAGCAGTCTGGGTTCACGCCTGGTAAGTCAACAACGGACCGTATCCTAGCGCTTCGTGTCCTGGTGGAACGCCGACGTGAGTTTCGACAGGGGATGCTTGCAGCCTATGTTGATCTCAAGAAGGCGTTTGACTCAGTGCATCGTGAGTCACTCTGGGATCTTCTGCGACTTCGAGGGATTCCTGCAAGGACTATTGGTTTGATAACTGGTCTGTATTCTGGGACTGAGAGTGCTGTGAAGTGTGGGGCAGGTGTATCCAGCTTCTTTCCTGTGAATACAGGAGTGAGGCAAGGGTGCGTCCTTGCCCCATCACTTTTCAACGCTTGTATGGACTGGGTATTGGACAAGGTTGTAGATCAAAGTGATTGTGGAGCATCCGTCGGCAACACCAAGATCACTGATCTTGTTTTTGCCCGATGATGCAGTAATCTTTGCTGAGTCGCTGGAGGTCCTGGTGATGGCTCTCGAGGCGCTGCACGAGGAGGCAAAGCCTTTGGGACTTGAGGTCTCCTGGCTCAAGACCAAGGTCCAGGTGTTTGGAAACTTACTAGATGAAGCAGTACAGTCTGTTCATGCGTGTGGCGAGGACATTGAGATCTTAGAAAGTTTTACATACCTTGGTAGCGCAGTCCATAATGACGGCGGGTCACGTCAAGAAGCCTTACGGCGGATTGGCATAGCCCACGGTGTTATGGACTCGCTCAGCGAGAGTATTTGTCGTTGTCGGTACCTGTGCAGGAGGACAAAGATCTTCAAGTCGCTTGTGATCCCTGTCTTACTCTATGGTTGTTAGACATGGACACTAAATAGTGACTTGAAGAGACGAATCAATGCCTTTGGTAATAAGTGTCTTCGCAGAATCATGGGGTATCGCTGGGATGATTACGTATCAAATCAGCGATTGCACCGTGAGACTGAATCGAGGCCTATTACCTGCATAGTCCGTCAGCGCCAACTTCGGCTATATGGGCATGTGGCACGCTACCCTGAAACCGATCCTTCCCATCGGGTTATATCTGTAAGAGACAATCCGGCGTGGAGGAGGCCAAGGGGGCGCCCACAAGGCTCGTGGCTGGGGCAAGTTGATGTTTCTTGTCGAGAGCTGCTTGGTATGGGAAAGGAGCCTGCATGGGAACTCGCGCGTGGTGACCCCCGGGAGTGGCGTCGTAGGGTGGGCGAGGCGACGCGCCCCCCGGCGTATGCCCCCAATGATTGATTGATTGATGATCAACATAGGCTTATGCAAAATGGAAATATACGAGTTTTACATTATTCATGGCGTTATAATGAGGATTGTTGGCAAAATAGAAGCATTCGATCACAGGTGTCCTACAACATTCTACTAAATACTGCAAAGGAATGCTTCAAGGCGGGTGCATGGGTTAATATTACCTTCTCTTTGCATACATGGAGGAATATTACCTCCATGTATGCAAAGAGAAGGTAATATTAACCCATGCACCCGCCTTGAAGCATTCCTTTACAGTATTTAGTAGAATGCTGTAGGACACCTGTGATCGAATGCTTCTATTTTGCCAACAATCCTCATTATAACGCCATTAATAATGTAAAACTCGTATATTTCCATTTTGCATAAGCCTATGTTAACCATGACAACACTTAATTGTAGCTGGTTTGGTAGGGAATAATGGAAAATAAGTCGAGCCCGACACCCCGAGACCCGACATTCTAGCTCCGCGTGTAGTTCCCAGACGGCCATCAGATGGCAGATCGAGCTCACTGAGGTAGTCTATTGAAACGTAAAACCACTACGTACTATATTAGTTGAAGAAACACGTATTACATACCGTCTTAATTACGTTCAAAAAACGTATTGTAGCGACGTAACCAAACACTACCTAAATACAACATAGACAATTCAAGAGTGAACGATATATGATTTACGTATACATATTACGAATTTTCCTAACGTTACCAAAACACTACCTTCTCAAAACGTAAGGTTTACGTAGTGTGTTTGCTGGGTTCAACCAATACTCCCTATTGACCAACACTCTACCATTCAAGTGTACCTACTCTTCTCAGACGTCCTTGCCCACCAATAACACATTCCTTTATCCTCTACATACTCTTTTAGGTAAATATGCAGTTTCAACCAATACTCCCTTTTGACCAGTACTCTTCTGACATAACTGGAGGGGCTACACCGCCCAAGACCCCCTGCTAGTTACTAATCTAACCTGGGCATTGATTACGTAACCTAACCTCACTGGGGGGTGGGGGGTTTCGCCCCCCCAGATCCCCATGTGTTATTTTTTCATTTCCGACAGCTTTTGTGTGGGTTAGAAATACTCCTTATAATAAGAACGAAACGTTCAGGATACTTAAAACCACCGATTGGTTGTGTTGTATATAGGGGAGTTTTCTAATAAGCTCACGCTCAAGCCTGTTTCTCGCGCTCTCATATCCTCTGCCCTTTGAGCCTGAATGATCTATCATTTACCGTAAATTCCCTGTACTTTTTCGGGACATATCAAAATTACCCTGCAATACAACAACTGAAACAGTTCTTAATAAAAAATGTAGTTTATCATTTTATTTGTCTGCAGTGGCTGAAAATATTGGCAAAAGAATTGAATATTTAAAAACTCAATCTTTAAAAATCGTCTTTTCATGAAAACACGCACGTTCAAGCAGAATGAGGCTTCAGGAAATATCTACTTGTAGGTAAGCATTCACTGAGTACCTGTTTTATGTGTATATGTCTCTCTTACGACGAACATTTAACCAAGAAGTAATTTAAAGTGCTTGGCAACTCAACGACAGTCCTGTATGCAAGACAGTAGAAATGTTTGTTTACTAAATAGCTCCGACGCTACGTACCTCCACCTCAATCCCCTTCTCTCTGAATCAATCAATCAACCCTTAATTCCCTCTGAATACCCTATAGTCCTCTGGTTTATCCTATGTCAACAGGTTTATCTGTTAGAGGAAGAAGACTAAATCAGTAAGTGCGAAACAGGGAGTCTTAATTTAAAGACAATGAGTTCGGTAGAGTGAGAATTTACGTTTAGAGAAACATGGGTTGTTTTCTGGAGGACAAACAAGGCAATAACAGGAAACAAAATCGTAATTCGAAATCAGGATATGGGGGTAAATAAGAAAGTGTTTTCGGAGGCAGCATAACTTGAAGCTCAGAACACGAAATAAGGAGACGAGTCTCCGGTATGTGGGAGCGGATGCCGCGAATATTCCAGTAGAGGACAGACAGTGTGAAGAGATCAGCGGGTGATGATAGTTAGGATGACAGCCTCTGGGGTTGAGGGTTATTTTAAAGGCCCCCATCCACGGTACGATTGGTCGTACGATCTGATCCGACAGACCTGATCCGATGGATATCCTACCACCCACTAACGATCCGACCGCACCTCAGGATCAATTCAGTTGGTGATAGAAACGGTGGAGAGCGGTTCCCATGATGGGTCTATGCAACGAGGATCGAATTACTTTTGATGGAATCTGATACCACAACTGAGGAGCGTAAACATCATCCGCGTTCGCACCAAATTTCATAGAGGCAATTATTTTCTTAATATATTTCTGGAACACACTTCTCATTTTTTTTTTTTTTTTTTTACTGTTTCAACATTAGCCTCACTGTCGCTCACTGTCCCGCTCCTTGAGTTTCTCTACCAATACTTCATAAGCTGCATTTTTCTTATATTTATCTATTTACTTTTTGCTTTTTATTTCCCACAAACATTCAGTTTCTATATAATTGGATGAATTCTGTCCAAAAGTGCTTGTCATCAAAGAAACAATTCATCTTGGTAATCCTCTCGCGACGCTGTCAGTGGTGAAACTGACGGCTGGCCTCACGATCAGCACACTCACGGTGCGATCCGGTCTGAACCGGATGATCTGTCGGATCTAAAAACCGAACACTGCTTGGTCGCATCCGACCAGCTGTCAGTCGGTCGGACAGACCAAAATCACCCCACTCACGATCCAATCTGGTTGGATCCAACCAAATCTGTCCGATGGTCGTACGACCAGATCGCACCGTGGATGGGGGCCTTTAGGAGTATCAGGGATGTGAGCCGTGAGGTATAAGGGATCGGCGGTGCTGAGTGTGTGATGACAACAGGAAAGTGAGCTATAGCAGATCCTGCCGGCGGGATGGTTTCTGTGGAGATGCTGAACGCCACACTGTGTTTTGGTTATATTTTCGTCGTAAGAGAGACATATACACCTAAAACAGGTACTCAGTGAATGCTTACCTACAAGTAGATATTTCCTGAAGCCTCATTCTGCTTGAACTTGCGTGTTTTCATGAAAAGACGATTTTTAAAGATTGAGTTTTCAAATATTCAATTCTTTTGCCAATATTTTCATCCACTGCAGACAAATGAAATGATAAACTACATTTTTTATAAGAACTGTTTCAGTTGCTGTATTGAAGGGTAATTCTGATATGTCCCGAAAAAGTACAGGGAGTTTACGGTAAATGATAGATCATTCAGGCTCAAAGGGCAGAGGATATGAGATGCGCGAGAGACATCTGGCGGCTTAGCTTTGAAAACTCCCCATTGGTCTAAACTGCACTTATACCTTTATGTATTTACCTTTTCCACCTACAGTATACATGCATTCCACGCACTAGTACACCGGTGCTCGAATGTCTCTTATCTTTGCCTCTCCGTAGCATTGATGAGAGGAGGATGCAGTCAGTTCGTACACAAGTTGTTTCGTACACCAGTAGATTCGATCATTCGTAGACCTAAAAATTGTTTCGTAGTCTATATGAAACTATAGTAGTTTCGTACACTCAGCTCAGTTTAACTTGATGACTAGTTACGAAACGACACACCAGGTTTGTACGAAAAAACTCAAAATTAGTGTACGAAACAACTAACAAAACCTGGGTACGAAACTCTCTGTATTGCTAGTCCATCTGTATCACTTGACTCATTCTCTCCATCTCATCCTTGTCTCCTATCTCCTCCTTCACTTCCCGCATCTTCCTCTCCCATATCATCTTCTCTATACACTTCTAGCACAAGACACATTTCTTTTTTATTTGCACTTCACTCATTCCAGTCACCTATAGGCATTCGGCAGCATACCATTCATTGCACCCTTTATTTTAATTCACATTCCCCCTACAGCGTCCTGACCAACCATAAACAACTCAACATGAAATAAACAACTAATAACATAACTTTATATGGCTTGTATATTTGAAAAACCTTAATCATGCGACCCTACGAACAGTGTGCGAGCGCTCTTCAGCAACCTTAGCACTACGGTGGAAAAACGAACAAATATGGCAGATGGATGTTCGCAAAGATCGTTTGAAAATACCTCTAAACGCGTTACGAACGTTCCAAGATCAATCTAAGTGCAAAGATGATCTTAGAGACGCGTTACGAACGTTCGAACATCCGGCCCCTGGACTTTAGTAAGGCATTCGACAAAGTACCGCACGAGCGACTCTTAAATAAGGTTAAGGCTCATGGAATAATAGATGGGAAGGTTCTTCGTTGGATCAGAGGTAAGTGATAGGCAACAAAGGGTTACAATTAATTGTTCTAAATCTGAATGGGGACAGGTGGAGCTCCATAAGGGTCTGTTTTGGGTCCATTACTATTTTTGATTTACATCAACGACTTGGATAGTGGGATTAGCAGTGATATCAGCAAGTTTGCTGATGATACTAAGTTAGGTAGGATTATTGGATCAGTCTGATGTAAACATATTGCAGGGAGACTTAGATAAACTTAATGAGTGGGTAATCAGATGGCAAATGGAATTTAATATTGATAAGTGCAGCGTTATGAATGTTGGTAGAAAAAACCCTGGTAATAGATACACCATACACAATGTATCACCGAAAAGATCAGGTGAAAAAGTTCTTGGAGTGAGGGTGAGCCCAGACCTCCGACCTAGGAAACTATGTATTGAAGCTAGAAATAGAGCTAATAAGTGTTAGGATTCATTACCAGAAGTGTTAAAAGTAGAAGTGCAGAAGTTATTCTAAAACATTATCTGGCTCTAGTCAGGCCTCACCTAGACTATGCGGTTCAGTTTTGGTTTCCATATTACAGGATGGATATAGCCTTGTCGAATCAGTGCAGAGAAGGATGACCAAAATTATTCAAGGGATGCGTAACTTTAGTTATGAGAAGCGATTGAAGCTATTAAAGTTACACTCACTCGAGAGACGCAGAGTAAGGAGCGATCTGATAGAAGTTTTGAAGTGGACAAAGGGATTTAATAAAGGAGGTAGGAAAAGTTCTTACGGCTATTAACCAGGGTAGAACAAGAAACGGATTCAAGCTGGAAAAGCGTAATTTAAAAAAGAAATAGGGAAAAACCGTTTCACAAATAGGGTGGTGAATGATAGGAATGGACTCCGTAGACAGGTAGTTCGTGCGGAGTCATTAGGGAGCTTTAAAAGGGGGCTGGATACTGAGTGGATAAGTTTATGGATGGGGATGAAAGGTGGATGTAGGTAGTGTTAGGTAACAGGAACTACCACGTGTAGGCTTCACGGCCTCTTGTAGCTTCCTTATTTTCCTAAGGATATACCCAGGTAAGAGCACAGTATGATGACTGTGTGAGCTACCTTACTTTGATGATTTGATTAACTTCAACTAAAGTGTTTTAAAACAGCAAATTCAAAATAGTTTTGGATAAAGTTCACTATGAATGCAATTATGCAAAACAGCTTAGTTGAACCCCTCTGCACTACTGCATCTAAATAGGTTAATACTTTTACCTTAGCAGATGCAGTTTTCTATGGTAGACTTACTTATTACATAATATTACATTATTACATAATATATATATATATATATATGGGGAATTTTCCTTTTATACATGAGCTTGTCATTCAGTTTCTAAAAAGGAAGATAGGAAAATACATACCAATCCTTATTATAGCTAGATTGCCTGATAGAAAGTTAAAGAACTAAATGTACCTAAATGTTTAGAAAGACCAAAAAAATACTAAAGTTTATTCGAAATTGCTGGAAGTTTACAATATCTTTAAGTTTCATAAGTAGTCCAGCATTGACAGGCCCACATCAGGATGGAAGAACATGGTTGTGAGCATCTAACATACACCTACCAGTAAAAGTTTGGACCCTTGTTGTGAGTGACCTGTCTCATATTAACTACAATTTACCACAAAGCCTTTCAAAAGTCAATGATCTAAGTCTAATGTCCATTCAGTACACTAATATTCTTTCTTGTAACTAAGATGAATATTCTCTAGAGGAAGGAGGAAAATGGAGTTTGAATTTTTTCTTGAAAGACAGGATTAAAGTTCCAATATACAATAATTCAACCCTATGTATATATCCAATATGCCTGGGAAGAATTATGCCAGTGCAAGATACTGAACATCTGTTTTCAGTATATCACCGACATGTTCTGGCCAGTCCATAACAAACAAACCCCAGTCTGTGTGGTTATTGGGACCCATAGCTGTGCAGTGATGTATACAGAAAATTTGCAATAAATAATACTGAATTGTTAAATTACATAGTGCACAATCCCAACCCCGGGAAGAAGAGTTAGCAGGAAACGGCTGAGAAAATGCTGCTAATGAAACCCCACCAACTAATAAAAAAAAAATGAGGTGCTCACAATATTTACGCATGGAATGAGTACATTGGTAGTATAAAATATCTCTTCAAATACAGACTTGCTAACACAAGCAATCTTATCTACAGTTTTATCAACCATCCACAGAATATTAGTCATAACAGTCTGCAATACCCTGTGGCAACTACTAACAGGAGACAAATGATATGGTGGAGCTACATGGCGAAGAATGATGGATCACACACCGAGTGGTGCCTGCAAAGTGACTTAAAGAATGATGAGGTCTAATTTATTATGTGGTGGAGTCTAATGGTGACTATTTAAATGAGATAAGATAATAAAACAATTGGCAGTGTCTAAACTGACGGTTTCTAAACATAAATGACTGCATACATTCAAACATCCATATCGTATTCATGCATGTGTTCTCTCTCTCTCTCTCTCTCTCTCACACACACACACACACACACACAGATGCACACAAGGGAAACAAATTTTTCCAAATTTAATTAATCTAAAAACAGCACTGTTAATTTCTGTATAAAAATGTGAACATATACCATTAACAATAACGTCGATATACAGTATATATATATATATATATATATATATATATATTCACATGTATATGATTAAAATGATTAAAATGTAATAACTTTGAATAAAAAATTAAAATAAAAGTCATATAACGAGCTAGAGGACCCTCTGGGATGCCTACTAGTAGAGCCTCTTCTCATAGTTATATAAGCCGTGAACATTTCCTTCACGTTGAGCTGACAATGTGCGCTTTTCAAACTTGAGTTCACCTGCATACATCATGGATCTGGAAACAAATACGTCACACCATTAAACGTTGATTGGCAGCACCTCCCAAGCTCCCCTCAAGCCATGAAATACCCACTTGGCCAATATTATATTGGTTAAGACATTGATTTCTCAGGTCATCAAATCTTACCCTAATTGAAAGCAAACTATGTTCTGGTGGGCTTCATACTTTCCACAGCCCTGCCTACAAGTTACTAAGCTTTGATTCCTGAGTATCTGACAACAACAGTTTCCACATTCTCAGTAAACAAAATCTGTTTTGAAATGAAAATTACATAAAATCATTCTGATTTCCTTCAACCAATATTATCCTTGTATATAGATTTGTGCTTCTTGGCCACAGTCAAGAGAATGATTCTACAGAAGTGTTCAACTGAAATTAGGTAATAAACTCTCATACAAAGAGATTAATCTATTGATTTCCAAATAACCTTATAAATTGACCAAAGCTTAGTAACCAAACAGTAGATGCTCACAGAAAGGTAACTGAATGAAGCAAGGTAGAACGTGCACTATTGTGATATTATTTCTTGCATACTCACTTTTTTTGCAACATCTAAAATTATTGTCAGTCATCCGGGGATACATACTATACATATAATTTCACCCCACACGCTCCTCAGAAGAAAAACATTTCGTTGATTGATGTAGAATCTCATTGTATCAAAGGTTAATTTAATAATTAATAGGTAAATTTTTATAATTAAAAAAAAAAACCTGCAATTTTTCATAAAATATATACTCTTAAGTAGAATCTATAACTATGTCAATTAATAAACTTTCATAAAATCATATTGAATGCTTAGCTGTGTAGACTGCGGGTTATGTTGGGCATTTGTGCGAGTGAACTGCTCTGTGGTTTTGTGCCACTCCAAATATGTGGGAGAAGGCATATATATATATATATATACGCATTAATCCCTCGCTATAACGGGGACCCGAATATAACGGATATCGGATATAATGAATGGCTACCGGATTTCTCCCGAATATAACAGATATAATCAGTTATATTCAGGAGAAATCCTGAATACTTCTGTATAGAAACAACCACCTCAATAAACCGCATTATGTCATCTCAATCTTCTTAATCTTATTCTTAAAAGAATGATTTTGAAACCTAACAATGCATGTAAACATGTCATGAAAAACCTGACATTGAAAGGCAGGATCCTGGAATATGGGCATTATTGTAAAGGAAAAACATGCTATTGGAGATTAACAATGCCTGTTTGTTCTTTTGAAGATGTCCTTCATAAATAAAAAGTGCTACATGGGAATTAAATTTTTAGGCAATGGTTTCATAACAGGAAGTACAAGGGTTTTCGATTTGGTATTATATTATTTTTTGGCAATGGTTTCATTACAGAGGAGTAAAAAGCTGCATTAGAATTTTTATGACCTTCTTCACAGTGGACTGCAAATGTATATATTGACCTTATCCCATTTGTGATATATTTATGAAATAAAATAATTCAAATCTGAGTTTGGAGTGCACAAAAAGTTTTTCTTCTTCAATCAGTCAAATCCCAGGCATCCCAATATGTAGTGGACACAAGAAACACACAAAGACACTGGTCACAGCTCACACCAACATAAAGATCAGTCACAGGACAGCAAGTCACGACACAACATGACAGTCCACAGATGTCTAGTACAGCGTCTTCTCGTAGGAGAACAAGTTGTGGACGCTGCCCTCTTTCTGGGCAGAAATAGTGCGACGCTCAAGTTTCAGCTCACCACTATACAGCATGGCCCTGGTTAGTTAAGGAGAAGGCTGGGTTTAGCTTTTGGGGCATTATGCCAGTTACCAATATGAATATACTCTGAAGAGAAGCTTTTACCATTTTTCATAGAACTTATTTTCTCTGCTGCTGTATCCTACTACCAAGTACTTAATATCCCATTTTGGTGGTTACACTGGTCTCTTATAACATGCCCATACTTCAATGTATGATCAGTTAATATAATTAATTATATCTTGGTTATTAATACATTTGAGTCACAGATTATCTGACCTGAGTTGCTACACAAGTGTACTTATATTCTGCATAAGTTCAGAGCCTTACTGACTCCTTACTTTTATATATTCTTTCAGATCTAATCAGTCAAGAAGACGAGCAGCAGTTATAAGGGAATATAAAACACAATTTGCTAGAACTGACTCTTTGTAAAAAGTATTCCAGTTTATGGCACTGTCAAAAAAGAAAAAGAACCAAGATTTCCAAGAATATGGATGAAAATATAAGTTAATTTAATTAAGCTTTTTGCTTACAATTTCCAGCATAAAAGCTTTATGGCAGCAGAGAACGATGACATTTTTTTTTTAAACTTCACTTCGGAAGCATTGCGAAAAAGCAAATAAATCAATTCAGCATTCATTCACATGCTGATAAATAATTGAAGTGTTAAATGCAAGGTTGGTTTGTATATAAATAGAGAAAGGTAATGAGAGATGGATAATCATCAGAGCACACTGGCCTGTGAGTGAGGAGTGAAGAGGCGAGGGAAAGTTTTGAGAAATTGTTGAGGAAACTTTGGGAAGAGAGAAAGAGTAATTGTGACTGGAGATTTGAACTCGAGGGTTGGGAATATACCAAGGGATAGATCTGGTACCGTAAAGAAGGGTGGAAGAGAAATGGAATTTTGAGAGGGGGTTGTCAGGTATGAAAAGGAAGTATGAAGTGAGCTGAATTTTGATGCGTTTTGGATTATCTGCTAACCGTTTCAGTCTAAGCCTTTTTTTTTTTTTTTTTGGTAATAACGGTAATAACATATTTGGCGGAGCGTACCTCCACCCGCTATGGGCCCATGCCGCGTACTGTTCCACCCCGCAGTAAGACCAGTTTTTTATATTATACTCTTTTAATAATCTATAATTAATATCATATTTTAACTGTAACCACTGGTTATTAAACAAATTTAACCTAACCTAACTTGCCAGTGACTGGCGTGTAGTTCAAATATATTAAGAAATTAATATCTCAGGAACGAGTAATTTCCGACGGAAAAGAAATACACCAGTGTTTTGTATATGCAGAAGGCACCTCATATAACACAGTTATATGAGGTTATCATAGTTTTATACTACGTCCTTCGTAGTGAGACAAGTCTTTTTCTGGAATAATACCAAACAGACCTGTTTGCCTGTCAAAACATCATAGGTTTTTATTTTTATTTATCAATTATGTTTTTTTATTTCATTCTGGTAACGTAAAAACTAAACGATGTTAATTGCGGCGACGTTTATTGAGGTTCAACTGTAATTGTAGGTCTCTGGTAGAGGGTGGAAAAGGTGACGGAGAGGTGGAGTCAAGGAAGCAGTGAGTCAGGGGCTTCAGCATCCAGGTGAGAAAGAGGCATGTGTGGGACAGATTAGCTGCCAATGTGGTCCACTAGTAAGCAATGCACTGCCGAGATCTGTTAAGCAGCATGAAGCAACTCAATAAACCATTGGCACTGGGACCTGGCCATGAAGGAATCCTGGGCTAATAACAGTGAGCGAAAGGAGAAGGTGCGAGTATAGATATTTTAGAGGACTTGTAAATTTTTCAATGTGTGAAACTCAAGTCCCATTGTAATTGTAGCCTGTACATATTTTGGTTGGTTAAAGATTTGGAAATACATATCTACGTTTTGATTCTTCTCTCCTTGATGTTTCATTATTGATCATTTTTGTTTATATTTCAGCCTGCCTATAGGCGCTATAGGCTAAAAATAACCAAAAGGGCTTGAATGGTAGGCCCTGGAGGTTCACATTCATGAGGGCTGTAATGGTTGGCCCTCGCCCGTGGTGGCACAGGCAGGATTTTTAAAGTGGTGCCTGTGATTAGAGGCTCATGTTGCCCCCGTGTCCTCCAATGCGCTTACCATCCACCGGGCAGGCCAAGGAAGACCTGGAGGCAGTGTGTTGAAGAGGATTTGGCAGCATTGGGCATTGAAGAAGTTGAGGCAATGGATAGAGAATGTTGGAAGCGTATCATCGGCCGTCTAACCTCATAAAATATTATGGGAAAAACTGACGGTAAATAGAAAGAAGAAAAATGTTAGTGTTCATAGGCCACTCGACGATTGCTATAAACTTTTGGCACCTGGCGGAATTCAAATTCGGTACAACGAGCTTGCCACTTGCAGACGCTAACCACTCGGCCACCGAGGCGCCTCCCCAAACATGACAGAACATTATTCTCAAGGGGGTTCGGCAACACATATAATACAGCAACACCTACCTAATCTTTACACAGGAAGGCACTTGTCCACGATCCACAATGTTTACTATTACTCAACAAAAGCATTCATCATTACAGCCATAAGACTACTAACTAACTGATTACACAAGAATAGTGAAGTCTATGGGATGTTTATAAAGAATTTATGAAATCTTACAAACATTTACTAATTCAACCATGTAACCATGGAAAGCCAACATCAACCATGTAACAGTGGAATGCCAACATGCAAGGAAGAAAGACAGTCACACATGAAGACAATCCCCAATGAGCACCATGACACCATATCACTGCGAGGCACATGCGATTCATACTACCTTACAGCTCAAGCCAAGATTAAACTACTCAAATCTGACCTCTCTTGTGCATCAGGATGACTACTGCAAAGGTCCTCCAAGTTCTCTTGTCCCAACAGACTATGAGATTGAGTGCAATTATAAAATGCTACTAAAATCCAATATAATGCAAAATCTTTTACAAATTATTCTTGGAATAATAATATGGCTATATGTTTAGGGGGGAGGGAATACAGTTCAAAAGTAAACAAATTAAAACTAATCTATCATACAAACTTACTTTGAATGGCAATGTTATATGAATCATATGCACTGAAATTATTTGCGCCCCACCACAAAAGGTGGAGAACTGGGTAAGTGAAAAATAGACATTAAAGATGGAACAAAGTAAATAAGAACATACAGAGAGCAGTATGGGACCCTTCTAACGCATCCTACAGGAATGTTATGCTTTGTGTTTTCTTTTCCATACCTTTCACAGTATGGTGGAACAATCTTCTGTTTTTTGTGTAGTAAGGGTGCAAACACAAACTCACACACAAACAAGTAAGAACAACAAGGGAAAAGGAGGAGGCTAGTAAGGTTAAAGAACAGATCAACTTCAATGAAGATGCTCTAAAAGAATAAATTGAAATATAAAGGTTAGGAAACTGCAGTAAACCCTCTATGAATCGGACCAATTGGAGGCATGTAGCACGGGGGGCTTCGGCTATATGGGCATGTGGCACGCTACCCTGAAACCGATCCTTCCCATCGGGTTGTATCTGTAAGAGACAATCTGGCATCGAGGAGGCCAAGGGGCACCCACAAGGTTCGTGGCTGGGGCAAGTTGATGTTTCTTGTCGAGAGCTGCTTGGTATGGGAAAGGAGCCTGCATGGGAACTCGCGCGTGGTGACCCCCGGGAGTGGCGTCGTAGGGTGGGCGAGGCGACACGCCCCCCGGCGTATGCCCCCAATGATTGATTGATTGATACGCCAGGGAGCGCGTCGCCTCGCCCACCCTACGATGCCACTCCCGGGGGTCACCACGCGCGAGTCCCCATGCAGGCTCCCTTCCCATACCAAGCAACTCCCGACAGGAAGCATCAACTTGCCACAGCCACGAGCCTTGTGGCCGCCCCCTTGGCCTCCTCGATGCCAGATTGTCTCTTACAGATACAACCCGATGGGAAGGATCGGTTTCAGGGTAGCGTGCCACATGCCCATATAGCCGAAGTTGGCGCTGACGGACGATGCAGGTAATAGGCCTCGATTCAGTCTCACGGTGCAATCGCTGATTTGACACGTAATCATCCCAGCGATACCCCATGATTCTGCGAAGACACTTATTACCAAAGGCATTGATTCGTCTCTTCAAGTCACTATTTAGTGTCCATGTCTCACAACCATAGAGTAAGACAGGGATCACAAACGACTTGAAGATCCGGATCTTTGTCCTGCACAGGTACCGACAACGCCAAATACTCCCGCTGAGCGAGTCCATAACACCGTGGGCTATGCCAATCCGCCGTAAGGCTTCTTGACGTGACCCGCCGTCATTATGGACTGCGCTACCAAGGTATGTAAAACTTTCCAAGATCTCAAATGTCCTCGCCACACCCATGAACAGACTGTACTGCTTCATCTAGTAAGTCTCCAAACACCTGGACCTTGGTCTTGAGCCAGGAGACCAAGTCCCAAAGGCTTTGCCTCCTCGTGCAGCGCCTCGAGAGCCATCACCAGGACCTCCAGCTACTCAGCAAAGATTACTGCATCATCGGTAAAAACAAGATCAGTGATCTTGGTGTTGCCGACAGATGCTCCACAATCACTTTGATCTACAACCTTGTCCAATACCCAGTCCATACAAGCGCTGAAAAGTGATGGGGCAAGGACGCACCCTTGCCTCACTCCTGTATTCACAGGAAAGAAGCTGGATACACCTGCCCCACACTTCACAGCACTCTCAGTCCCAGAATACAGACCAGTTATCAAACCAATAGTCCTTGCAGGAATCCCTCGAAGTCGCAGAAGATCCCAAAGTGACTCACGATGCACTGAGTCAAACGCCTTCTTGAGATCAACATGGGCTGCAAGCATCCCCTGTCGAAACTCACGTTGGCGTTCCACCAGGACACGAAGCGCTAGGATACGGTCCGTTGTTGACTTACCAGGCGTGAACCCAGACTGCTGAGGTCTCTGATGCTTCACCAGATGACTGCAAATCCGTGTCAGCAATAGATGGCCAAGCACCTTGCCTGGTACGCTGAGCAGTGTAATACCACGGTAATTGTTGCAGTCCTGACGGTCCCCTTTCCCTTTCCAGATAGGGACGACCAGCCCCCTTTTCCAGTCAGGAGTAATGGTACCCGATTGCCACACGGCAGTCAGGACAGCATGCAACCCGCGGATCATGGCCTCACCTCCAGCTTTGAGGAGCTCCGCACTGATATTACAAACACCAGCTGCCTTTCCACCCCTCAACTTTGCTACAGCCTCTCTGACTTCGTCAAGAGAGGGTGCGGTTTCGTCAATGGGAGGATCGGCATCCACTGCCTGTAACCCAGTGGTGTGAAGCTGCTCAGTTGGAGGGTCCACCGTGAACAACTGCCCAAAGTACTCAGCCCAACGAGCCATCTGCCCATCCATGTTCGACACGAGGCGCCCATCTGCTGTTCGAATAGCACTCGCCCGAGAAGGAGACTTGGAACGGAGCTTCTTCAGGGCTCGGTAGGCGGGTCGGAGGTCATTAGCGTTTAAATGACCCTCGACATCCTCAGCGAGACTCCTGACATACCTCTCCTTGTCTCTCCTCAGGAGGGTTCTAGTCCGGCGTGACAGAGCCCGGTGCTGGTCCCGGTTCCCAGCCAGCCTGGCAACGTGACTCTCCTCGATTTTCTCCAGCGTCTCTGTCGAGACAAAACCACGCCTTGACCTCGGGCGCTCCCCAATACACTCCTTGGCAGCCTGCAGAGTTTCACGTTTGAAGGTATCCTACAGTTCTACAGGGTCCCCGAGAGCAACAAGCACATCAAACCGATTTGAGACTGCCACCGCATACTCATGAGCACATGTCAAGTCCTTCAGTTTCTCAAGATGAAACACAGTATGGTTACCTCTTGAGATTCTTCTGGACTTGACATGAAGCTTAAGTGTAGCAACAACAAGTCTGTGATCTGTTCCAAAGAACTCAGCACTCCGGTAAACCCTGCAGTTCTGGAGGATCCTCCAACGTGTACTAACGAGGATGTGGTCGATCTCCTTAGCTAACCCTCCGGCATTACTATACCATGTCCAGCGGTGCAGCTCTGGCCTCTGATACCAAGAACCTGCAATTCTCAACCTTCTGGATCTTGCAAAGTTCAGAAGCAGAGAACTGTTGGTGTTTCTGGTACCGGAGCCATGGGGACCAACACATAACTCGTAGCCATCTCTCACAGTGCCAGTAGTAGCATTGAAGACGCCCAAGACAATGAGTGTGTCCCGAGGAGGACACTGGTCTAAAACAGTCGAGTTTGGCGTAGAACATCTCCTTCTCTTCAGTTTTACGCATCTTGGTAGGAGCGTACACTGTAACAAGAGACATGAAACCCAGAGTGTGTTTCATCCTCACCCGCATTATACGCTCATCAACCGGAGTAACCTCAACAACTGACGGCTGCAGTTTGCTGGAGATGCCTATAGCTACTCCCCGTACACGGTGACCATTGCTCATGCCGGACCAGTAGTAGGTGTAACCCCCACTGCTAGTCTCGCCACTGCCAGGCCTCCTCGTCTCAGAGAGTCCCACTATATCCACCCTCAGCCTACTACCCCACTATATACTACGCCTCAGCCTGGCGTATGCCCCCAATGATTGATTGAATTGGGGGGACCCAATCTGGACTATCCGAAAGTTCAGATCAATCGAGGGTTGAAAATTAATAATTTCTCTGAGTTAGACCAATATTTATCCAGGGGGGGGGGGAGCGCGGAGTGGATGAGGGGAAGCGCGGCGAGGGCAGGAGGGAGCGCGGCGTGGGTAGGGAGAGCGCTGAGTGGGTGGGGGGGAGTAAGGTCTCTGTATAAACATAAAGGTACTCTAGGGGGGAGTACTCATGGAACGGTAAGTGTATTGTGTTTGATTCTCGCCTTATAATCCAGGTTTATGTCCGATTTATAAATAGGTGTCCGGAGCCTTAAAAGAGCCCGATTTATCCGATATCCGGAATGGATTTACTGTATGTCAAAAGTGGATAAAGACCAATTAGAATTGGATTAAAATCACAGATAGCAGCTACAGTTTCTACAAAGAGCAGGAAAAGTAAAGGACAATGAAAAGTATAAATTGGTATGAATTAAGAAATATAAACGAAGAAGAAAGGACAGCACAGAAAGATTTATCAGTTGAAATCAAAGGGAAAAAAAAAAAAAAAAAAAAAAAAAAAAAAAAAAAAAAAAAAAAAAACAGGGCTGAAGAGGAAGTCTGAAGGGAAAATGTGAAAAAAAAGTTACCTGGAATAAAGAATGGACCAAAAATAAGGGATACGGAAGCGATATAGGTATTGATGAAGTCATCCCATGAGAATTGGAATTGATATCAAAGAGAAATAGCCTGACATAGTGTGCCTAACAGAGACTTGGTTAAATGAGATTATTAAGATCAACATGTAAAAAATGGTAATTATAATACATGGAGTAAAAACAAATTTAAAAAAGGTGGATATGTGATGATAATGATTATGGGAAAAAAAAAAGTGGTGAAATAGAATATGAACAGAAAGCTGATGTGATAAGTGTACAAATTATTTCTTTAATTTCAGTCATAACAAACTAACAATTCAACTTTTTTTCTTCAGATATATCAACTTTCTCACACATTTAAGAGCAGAAAGAATTGAACTTTCCTATGCTGAGCAATGCATTCTATGGTGGTGCATCTAAGATCGCTCTGGGAAAAGTGAAGCCAATAGCACAGTAGCAGTATGACATCTGGATTACAGAGGGCGTTGTGATTATTAGTGCCAACACTGACAAACGTGAAACATGGAAAATGAAAGCCTGAAATCTAGGATTCAGGCGGTAAACTTGTGTTATCAAGAGGTTCTTGTGGTGTAAAATGAATAGATAGTGAAAGCAATGTGCAAATGGGAAAGCAGTGGCCGAGTGGTTAGCGTCTGGAAGTGGCAAGAGTGGCAAGCTCGGTGTACCGAGTTCTAATCCAATCTCTGCAATCTCTGGTGCCAAAATCTTTCTGCAATAGTGGCCCAAGAATACCCACATGCTGCCCATTAACTCTATCTTTGACGACGAGTGCATCGGAGGACACAGGGGGGCAGCATGAGCCTCTAATCTCAGGCGCCACTATAAAAATCCTGCCTGCACCACCACAGGCGAGGGCCAACCATCACAGACCTCCAGACCTAGAGTGAACCTCCAGGGTTCGGATGGTAGGCCCTGGAGGTTCACATGAGGTCTGTGATGGTTGGCCCTCGCCCGTGGTGGTGCAGGCAGGATTTTTATATTGGCACTTGTGATTAGAAGCTCATGCCGCCTCCCTGTGTCCTCCGATGCACTCACCGTCGAAGCATAAGAGTTAATGGGCAACATGTGGGTATTCTTACACTGCCATATTCTTCACTGCCTACAGGTGCTGTGGGCATAAATGTGAGGTTGTTTTTTTGCCTTATACACACCTGTTAGTTTCTATTTTCATGAAATTGATGAAAGCATAATGATGACCTCTCATTGATGGTGCCAGACCTGTGGCACAAGCAGGAATGTTGTTATGAGGGAAGTGTTTCTCTTTTGGGAAAAAAAAAAAAAAAAAAAAATCTTTATCACAAGAAATACTGACTCCTCTTCGTCAGATGAGGCGTCAGGTGGTAAAACAACGACTTAACCAAAATAGTTTTGAGATCATTAAGATCAAAGTTCAGTGGTTTGTGTGACCTTGTTGCTTTGTGAAACCTATGTATTGTTTGGTACCATTCAATTTCTTTTGCTTAGGACAGTAATTTCTTGCAATAAGAATAAATTTAATCAAAAAGATTTTCCAAACCCCCCAAATTTTTATCTTTTGCACAAAATATTACATAATTCCTGATATACTGCATGGAAATTAAATTTTATATCGTAATTAATACAATGAGGTACAAAATATGGCAATAAACTAATATGTAGTGATTTTTTTTCTTTTTCCAAAAACTTAAGAAATTAAATGAATTGAAGAAAATGCCACAATATGGCAACTAAACCATTTTCTTCTTATATCAATTATAACAATGCAAGTGTGCATTCATAGTATACAAGTCATTGAATACGATTCAAGAATATATTCATAGTACAATAAACCCTCTCTAATTCAAACAAATTGGGGGGAAACCTGGGTCGAATTAGCCGAAAGTCCGAATTATTCGATGGTTACCTCTAGCCCCTCCACACAATAAGAACTCGCTCAAACATGCCAAAACAGCACAGATTGTATTACTTATACTCTCCAAAACCATCGTATTTATATGATAATTATCATATATCTGGTCACGCTGGGCAGCCGTGGCACGCACCGCGTGGGATAGGACGGACTCGCACTAGTAAGGCCCGGATAATTCGAACTTCCGTTCGAATTATGGAAAGTTGTTGAAAAATTTGAACTGGCCTGAAATAGATCAAATTATCCAAAGTTTGAATTATACGGGTTCAAATTAGAGAGGGTTTACTGTATGATAAAATATAATATGCAAAATTTATGGTGCTAAATCTGATAACTATTTTTGGCAAATTTCCAAAAAATCCGTCTTAGTCCCTTTTCTTCTTTACCATGACCTGTTTCCCCTCAGACCACTCACTGATGCCTTACTCTCTTCCTCGTAATCTCAAGTCTCTCTCCACCACTATCAGAGTCACTTGACTACATTATCACACTATTATTGCACAAAGATCACTATGATAACACATAACTTAGGCAGCGGAGTCTGTTTAGAGGAGGGAGTAATGGCTGACCGTGCTGGGAGGCCCGTTTGCAAGGCCCCCTGCAAAAGGCTCGTCATCTCGTTTTCCTGCCACAGTGAGTGGCACCCTGGTAGGCAGTTTCGGGTGTCAGTCACATAACTTTGAGCTTTATTTTAGAGGGGATACAGGGTGCGAATCACTTTGATTTTCATCACAGGGGGAAGGGTCGCTTATACTGAGGAAATATCTGTAGATATTCATGTTCTCAAAATTGGTAAGATCGTTGTTCTGCCACCCGACACCTCACATGTTTTCAGTTGTCTTGCTAATAACAGATCTTGAACCAACTTTCAACTTTGATGATATGAACATAAGCAAAAAACAAATTTATTGCCAGCTCGAGTACTCATTCAATTGTAGGCTAAATTCCAATGTCCTATGCATGTTGCATAATGTGACCAGTATTTTCTGCCATTTTATCCACTCATTTTTTAGCAGATTTATCACCGAGAGGTTTACCACGCTAAAAAGTCAACAAGATTTTGTCTGATGGATGCAAACCATCACCGAATTGATTTGGAGTGCTAGCGAACATGATATGTATTTCCAGTTTTTTTGTTTATGAAAATTTTCTAGAAGTAACTGGAAATATACTTATTTTTTCATGTTCCATCAGACTGTACTTTACTTCAAATGTACAAGAAGCCTGAAAGCTTTCATGGCCTCATTTAAAAATATTGTTCCACACAGCAGGCAGTGATTACTGTAAGTTATAAGGTACTGATATAAATCCATATTTCAGATATTTTTCATCATACTGCCTAACTTATTGTTAGCTTGCTGTGCTGCGGCCATATCTTATTCTGGAACAAAATATATGTTCTTTGCAAAAGTCATAGCTATCACAAGATGCAACTAAAGAAATATAGAGATAACAAGGAAAATACATACCAGGAAAAGTATGACAATGATACAATCACGAATGTAAACCTAAAGAATTAAATACCACATTTTTTGGTATCCAAGACACTCCAAACAGGCTAGACGCACCCTACTTCAGGCTTGCAAGATTTTTTGGGGAAAAAATAATAAAAGTAAGGTCACAAACACTAGCACCTACTATCTTACCAAGATGTTTTGTGGGTGCCTAGGCAACATTTATATACGTATTTTTGACCATTTTTAATGTACATCTTTTCTTCATAGCACAGATAAACAGTAAGTTTACAATTAAAGCTCACCAACAGTAAGTGTTGATGGCTTTGTTTACTCGCGCATTCCCCAGTCTCAATGCACAGTGGAGTGGCATGGCTTCAGCTTTTATAGCATATAATTCATTACTTTACTGAATCAAATAAAACTATTTTTTCAAGTTCACGGGTCATAATATCTAGTGCTCCTCGTTATACTATGCATCGCGCTAGCCATGATATTTCGCTCGTACGATCGATCCTCTTTGGTACTCTTTACTTGATTTATGATAGCTCGCACTTGCATTACGATCGTGCGAGCAATCAGTCGAGCGAAATTCTTGGTAATTTTGTACCTAATCATAATTAATTGAGGCCAAAATTATAACATTCTAATGTGCTTATTTGTGTTTTAGACGAGTCACCATGAAAAACGTTGACAATACTTTAAATAATATTAACCCTACGTTTTGACCTCCTAACATCATCAATAGTTTTAACTTCCTTACCTAACCTAAACTCAAATTCTGACCTTTGAATCTAACCTAACCCCTCATAAAAGTGTCACAGCTAAGAAAGGCAAAAGCAATGCAGATCACAAGAAGTAGGAGTAAGGCATAATTAACATTGCAACAACCCTATAGAACCTCAATTCCGTGACCATTCTCTGGCTAAGATGTTTTGACAATTGATTTGACTTCTTAGGACCTTTTTAAAACAATTAGCCCCCCGGTCCCTCCCAAAAACCCGGCATTTTTTTCCAGCGGGCCAAATCCAAGATAGCCGGCACCACCATCATGAAAAGTTAACTTGAACCGGAGCACCTAGATTCATGTATGAATACACTTTTCTAGGTAAATCGACCATGAGGATTTCAATTCTGACATCAGTTTGCTGTTTTTACATCATGTTTACCCAAAAATCCAAGATGGCCACAATTCGCTGGAGCGAAAGTGTAACTTGAAAAGGAAAAACTATTATCATCAGTAAAGTCTGTATTTCAGCTCAATCTATCTGCTGATGTAACTGATACTTCTGGAGGTGACATATTGATTTAGGGTAAATGTCACGTGGTATGGTCAAGGTCATTCAAATGTCATCTTCAAGGCAATATATAAGTCATGGAATTGAGGTCCTGGATCAACTAGATAAAGTTAGGGAGAACCAAGCAGTTGGACGAGGTGAATAATATTTCTAGAGGCGAGTTCCATGTGGGATGAGAGCATACACTGGCTGAGAGCTACATTAGCTGATTTTATTTCTATGAATGGTTCTTAGTCATCAGACTATGTAATGAATGTTACTTAGTGAGACAAATCCTTTTTTGTATAATTTTCCATCAAATAACATACTTATTTATTTTTTTTCCACAGACTGGTATGATCCAACAAGAGAGCGTGATGTGTGATGCCGTGTCCACCATTCCGTGTGTCCTCCAGTGTGGCAGGCCATGTGATGAAGTCACTGATTTCATTACCTCAACCGAGAAGTGGGAAAATCTCAAGACAAAGGCCCTGTTATGGAGGGGTCTTGACAAGGGTCCCGTCAGACAATATGTACATGATACATGTAGGTTGACCTTATCGAGTGGCAAGAAACTGGAACAGGCCATCAACAGACAGAGAAAATGAGAGGTCGATGAGAGCTAAGGTCAATCTTCGTCTAAGTCTGATGATTGTTTCCCAGCTGCAGCTCCAGCTTCCAAGCGACTGCGGTCAAGTCTAGGGCCAATCCATGATAAAACAAAATGTGTCTGGTGCTGTAAACCAGAGTCGCCCAAGCACCCAGAATCAATGCTGATCCTAATTTCATATGATCATGCTTGGGCAGCATTCAAAAGCCACACAGTAGCCCTTGAAGATCAAATAATGCATAACAGAATCAACTGTCTGATCGACTATGCAAATGATCAGCCCTATGCACTTGAAATCAGATATCACCTCAAATGCTGGTTAAAACATGTGCGTAGTTACCAGAAAATGAGTGAAGATGATAAACTCCCACGCATGCATGGTCCCAGATACTAGGTCACTCTGGTTCCTCTGAGGGCGGGATTGGAAACCGATCTTGCCCCCAGACTCGGGTCAGGATGTCTTTGATGTAGGATGACTTGACTCCAGATGCCGAGATATGATAGAATTGTAGTCTTGAAGGAGGCTCTGTAGTGACCTTACCTCATGTTCCTCAAAGATGACTACTCTGATGTGATCAAAGAACATAGTCTGAGCCTTACGGAAAGTGACTTTATGCATGCGTGGGAGTTTATCATCTTCACTCATTTTCTGGTAACTACGCATATGTTTTAACCAGCATTTGAGGTGATATCTGATTTCAAGTGCATAGGGCTGATCATTCCCATAGTCGATCAGACAGTTGATTCTGTTATGCATTATTTGATCTTCAAGGGCTACTGTGTGGCTTTTGAATGCTGCCCAAGCATGATCATATGAAATTAGGATCAGCATTGATTCTGGGTGCTTGGGCGACTCTGGTTTACAGCACCAGACACATTTTGTTTTATCATGGATTGGCCCTAGACTTGACCGCAGTCGCTTGGAAGCTGGAGCTGCAGCTGGGAAACAATCATCAGACTTAGACTTAGATTGACCTTGGCTCTCATCGACCTCTCGTTTTCTCTGTCTGTTGATGGCCTGTTCCAGTTTCTTGCCACTCGATAAGGTCAACCTACATGTATCATGTACATATTGTCTGACGGGACCCTTGTCAAGACCCCTCCATAACAGGGCCTTTGTCTTGAGATTTTCCCACTTCTCGGTTGAGGTAATGAAATCAGTGACTTCATCACATGGCCTGCCACACTGGAGGACACACGGAATGGTGGACACGGCATCACACATCATGCTCTCTTGTTGGATCATACCAGTCTGTGGAAAAAAATAAATAAGTATGTTATTTGATGGAAAATTGAAAAACAGAAAACAGCGAAGAAATTATTATTTTTTCAAAAAATGAAAACAGCGAAGAAATTATTGCATTTCTGGCCATTTATTCACTTAATACTAACTTGATAATAATGATGATGACAATAATAATAAAAACAATTATAATAATCTACTATACTATTATACAACCAGTGTTAACATCTGGTAAACCGAGTGTGTACTCATACTGGTGTACTATTCCTGTCAGTCACGGGAAGGAAGTGTGCGCAGTGTTGCCACTGTAATGATTATAATAATAATAACAATGATGATGAGTGAGTGAGGGTTTTGGGAGACAAGACAAGTGAGTTTAATGTCTTTACTTATCTATCTATCTATTTATTCATTCATTTATGCAAATGTACATGCAATATGTGTTTATATTATGTTAGGCAATGATTTCACCACTGAATATAAAAAAATAATAATTCTAAGAACGTATGATTATATTAATCCCATTGAACTTCAAGTTAGATACGGTATTTGAAAGTTTGCTATACAATTGGATTTTCAGGAGCATATCCCATCATATAACAAGGGAGCACTGTATATGTTTTGAGAACTTGGCACATCAGTAAACTGAAAAACTAACTATGTACAAAGAAATGTATTAAATGCTCGGCCATGTTTAATCTGAAACGCTCTAGGCAAACAGTGTCTTGGTGCAAAGAAATTGATATACAGCTAATACTGTAAAATATCACTAGCTGTTTGTTTGTTTGTCTAGCTGACAAAAGCCTCTGCTGCAACTTTTCTGGGTAAGCGGGGACAAAGGGATATACTCCATCATAATAACTGCCTAAAATCATAGCACCCTGGGGCCTGTGGGGGTGGGGTGAGGCAAGAGCAGTGACCTGGATTTCATCATATGTATAGATTATGTAAGTGATAACTTGTTTGGTTCTGATGGGTACATTGGGTATTGAGTATTGGCAGTGGTTACAAGACAAACCCAGTGAAATGGGGGACAGAGTGCTGGAGTATTTGAGAGAAAGGAGCGAGAAAAATTAGTCACAGCATGCAAGGAGGGAATACAAGAACAGGAATAATGGACACTTGTCACAGCCATCCACTTGGGGAGGTTCTTAGGAACTAGCATCAGGCAGATAGATGTGAGGCATGCTATGCCATATTACACTAACAATCAGAAAAAAAAGTTAATGCACAAAAAACTGTCCAGGCAGTTCATCAAATTGATGAAGGTACTAGCACAGGAAAACACTAGGCTTGAAGCATCCTTGACCATCCTCTGCATGCATCGACAAAATCAAACTATATTTGATGCAACATCACAAAGACGACCACAGTGTTGGAGGCTGAAGCATGAAGCTAACACTCACCTGAGCATGGAGCAGGACTTGGAGCCAATGTCCTGACAGCCATGTTGGATGCCGGACACGAGGTAGGGCAGGAAGCGAATGATGGAGCCCTTGTCAGCAATGGAGCCACTCACCCCTTGTGCCACCTTGATGGCGTCTCCTTCCCTGCACGGCACAACAAGCATTAAGAGACTGCCAAATATGTAATACTGTGCTGATGTACAAATGGATGAAAGGTTTTGTACACCTACAAAAGATAAATTACATGCCAAGAGGTGTCCCAGTGCCACCTTAATAAATTGTGAGGAATGATGAACAAAGGAAATTCTTACAATGGACTCTTGAACAGTTTAAGAGTTGGCGATGCAGAACTTTGGCATCCCACTCGATCCACCTGCCTTGAGGTTTCACCTAACTTCAATATTCTTTAACAATAATCAAAATGACTGATATGCATGACAGTATAGTACATTCCATTATTTTTCTAGCGCAATATACATTACACAAACATTCACTTCTAAATATGCAATCAGTCATTCTTGGAATACTGCATTGTAAACATAGTACCTATCTGATCACAATTACTGTGCCTACCACTCACTTCATGTATACCTTTATCAACACTACTGTGTATACTGAATACATGCAATAAGTCTGCTACTCTCCCACTCCCCACCATAAGATTCAATACTGGTAGGATAACTGTTTCTGAATCGCCAATAACCTGAGGAGTGAGAGTGCTGGCAGGGTGAGTGCATAGACATAGAGAAGTGAAAGTTTAGCGAACAAGGTATAAACGGAGCTACATACTTAGATAACATAATCAATATACAATATATATATATACAGTACCAAAGCATTTCTTATAGATATGTTGAAGAGAACACCCTGCTGAGGCAGGATGAACATGCTACTTGTGACACAGGATGGGACAGGACGCAGCAACTGGTGGCAAAGATTACAGAATAACAGTGGCTAGATTCTCTTAGGGTTAGTCTTACCCTCCTAAATACAAGACACAGTTTGGACTGTGGGCCACTGATGACAGGTCAGCAACGCCTGATGACTTTTTGCATGCACAGCTGACCTGGTTAGGAAGACCCCTGAACATAACAGTCACCAGTTAGCTTTACTACATTTCATACACACATATCCATCTAGGATGTCCGTATATCTAAAAAGAAACCTGTCAAACTGGTCTTGAGACATCAAATGTACTAACCAAAATGATGGTCTCACTCACTCACTTAAACATAAATAGAAACTATTAGGCTGGAGAAAACAATCCTAAGGCAGATAATAAAATCACTACCTTCATTGAAGATAACTAAACCAGTATAACAAATTTTGCAAATAACATCAGCTTAGTCAAATAAAACAAATGAAGCAGTAACACTCATGCAAAAAACACCCTGCAGTCACCTGACAGTTTCACGACAGGAAAAATTGGCTTGATACACACTGATCACTTCAGCTGCTACTATCACTGATACCTTAATACTTCATAACTAACAAGGTGAGAGGTCCTTCCTCATTCTCAATAACATCATTTATAGCTTATTCATAGTGAATACTCATCCTCTTTAGCCAATCATATAGGTGTCTCAAGGTTCTGTTGCCTTGTTTTGGGAAAGTACTGGAGACAATTCTGAATGTTTAAGACATCCTAACATACTAGTAACATAGGAACCAATACAATTAAGGAAAAATTATTCTGTATGATGATTCATGACTATTTATGACCCATATTTTTTTTGCAAATTTGATGCAGAGGCAAGGAAAATAATAGAGGTGCTGTAGATGAAATACAAAATAGTATCAGGGGTGAGATTGTTGATAGAGATTGGAACAACACGGTCAGACAGAAGTGCGGAAAGTAGTGTAGAAGTGTAGATATATAAATTGCATGTTGAAGGTGATTGAAGGAAGGAAGACCAAGAAAATGGATGGAGGGATGGGGTAAAGGAGGCATGGAGACACAGGAGTCTAAGCATCCAGGAGTGTGAAAGTTGTGTATGGGACAGAGGGAGTTGGCATGACGTGGTTCATAGGCGGGCAACGCACGGCTGAGACCTGACACCTTGAACAGTAAATGGCTGGGGCAAACCACTCTGCATTAAGCAGATTTTTTGTTTGCTCCATTATTTCTGCCCTTATATATATATGTATGTGTATATATATATATATATATATATATATATATATATATATATATATATATAATATATTACACACACACAAACCTCGATTTCCCGGATTTCGGATTTGCCGGACAAAATCCGAGGTCCGGGGATATGTCAGTACGTTGAAATGCCTGGTCCTGTTCGTATATTGACAAAGTTGTCCGGCGGTCCGAGCGTCTCCTGTCACCCCTGGTCAGTGTCCGCACCTCCCGCCAGGTGGCAGCATGCTCAGCGATCGTATTGTTTACATTTGGGCACACAACATTCACGGTTCACCTGCACAGCCTCCGTCAGTCACCTGATTCCCACTGCCCCTGGTGCAAGAACATTTCTGAGACTATTGAACACTTTCTGCTGCCTCCCGCCAGGTGGCAGCATGCTCAGCGGTCGTATTGTTTACATTTGGGCACACGACACTCACGGTTCACCTGCACAGCCTCCGTTAGTCCCCTGACCCCCACTGCCCCTGGTGCAGGAACGTCTCTTGAGACTATTGAACACTTTCTGCTGCCTCCCGCCAGGTGGCTGCATGCTCAGCGGACGTAAAAGTCCGCGGCGGGGTAGTTGATATTGTCGGTTCCCGGACAGTAAATACTAGAGTAGGATAAACGTCCGGGGGTGGGTAATGGCATCGGACTTTTTTTTTTTTTGCGGTTCCCGGACCAGTGCTCCCCCCTATTAGTCCGGGAAATCGAGGTTTGTGTGTATATATATATATATATATATATATATATATTATATATATACATATACAGTCTTCAAAACAAGCTGGCGAACGGCGCAATTACCGGCCTACTCGCAAATTTGCGCCGCCTTCTTTTAGGTTAAGGAGTGAATTTGACCCTGAAAAACAGCCAGAATGCATATTTTAACACCTTCAAAGGCGTGGGCTTCCGAGGGCCTAGGCGGCCCTCGGACCCCCGGCCTATCAAGCAGCATCTCGCTTCGCTCGGCTTTCAATCAATCTCCACCTCCTACTTTCTTCATTCCAACTCCTACTTTAAAAGAAAATGAAAACACTGTATATATATATTATAGAATATATAGAATGTTCTAAAATAATTTTGTATGTTTAGGATGTGTAAATTTCAAGTTGCATCAATTCTATTTCTAAGAATATCCAGCTCAGGGTTTTGTGCTACCTTACACGTTTAGGGGAGGGACTCTATGACAGAGAGAACAAACAAATAAAGATGAAAATGAAGAACTACAAATAAAATAAAATAAATAAAAGATAAACTGCAATCTCAACATTAAACAGTTACTAATGTTGGCAGTAGAAAAGTAGAAGTGCTGAAGTTATTCTAAAGCTTTATTTAGCTCTAGTCAGACCTCACCTAGACTATGCAGAACAGTTTTGATCTCCGTATTACAGGATGGATATAGCCTTGTTAGAATCAGTGCAGAGGGATGACTAAAATGATACAGGGGATGCGTAACTTTAGTTATCAGAGAAGATTGAAGCTATGAATTTTACACTCACTCGAGAGGCGTAAAGGGTGATCTGATATTAGTTTTTAAGTGGCTAAAGGGATACAATAAAGGAGAGGTAGGAAAAGTTCTTACACCTAGTATTCTGGGTAGAACAAGAAGTAACGGATTCAAACTGGAAAAAACTTAATTGAAAATAGAAATTGGGAGAAACTGGTTCTCAAATAGTGGTAAATGATTGGAATGGACTCGGGCATCAGGTAGTTAGTGCGGAGTCAATAGGGAGTTTTAAAAGGAGACTAGACAATTTCATGGATGGGGAAGAATGGTGGATATATGTACTAGGTGGTGTTAAATAACAGGAACTATCATGTGTAGGTCTCACAGCCTTTTGTAGCTTCCTTATTTTCTTATGTTCTAATACCTGATATTCTTTCAATAATCTGAAATTTGCTTTTCGTTCTCAAGAACTGGCAAGAAATAGGAAACTTATTCACAAGAGAATCAACTTTATCACTGACTCAATAAGATGCCGTGTTAACATAAGAGTAAAATTCATGGCTGGCAATCCAAAGGAAAACTTTGCATTTAGTACAAATATTGGAAGTTTCAGTTAAGTGAGCAATGGGAATAAAATATATCTCGCTCATCAAACACTTCAAATACACAGCACAGCAAAGATAGGGAGGAACCATGTTTAATTTGCACAATAGTAGTTATCTTTTTCATTCCATGTAAACTAGTCAACCAGGGCAGTAACACCAAGTCTATGGATGCTACTCATACTGATTAATACTGACCTAGTGGTGTGCTGCAGCTGTCTGCACATGGGGGGGTAGGACCTTTCATGCAACATCTTACACACTTAACACAAAACCTCATGAACTTATAAGGTACATCCATTACACACAACTCACCCATGGAAGTATCTGTCGGCAGCACCCCCATCGTTGCCCTTGCACTCCATGGCCTCGAGGGAGCCCATGCCACGGTACTTCTTAAGCCGCACACCGTTGCTAAAGAAGTACTCTCCAGGTGCCTCTGATGTCCCCGCCAGCATGGAGCCCATCATCACTGTGGGGAAAGTCTCATTGGAACAAAAACCCAGCCATTTACATAAGATTTGCCTATATATATATACTAACAAACTTAACACCAGAGTAGATTATTGTAACTTTGTAACAAGTCTCCATAACCTCTGTTCTGCTGTACTTACTATCCAGTAAATATTTTCAGCAGTTTGTATTACTAAGAGCCTTTACTTCAGCAAAAAAAAGAAACCCCTTCCTAATGCAACAAGAAGCTTGAAGGTAAAGATGGGGGCATACGCTATGTTGTGCGTGGCCTCGGTGCTCATCTCCGTCGCATTAGATTTTGAGCCTGAGGTGGGTGAGTACCCGTTACCGCAGGACACAGGGCTAGTGTGACATCCGAGTTACCACAGTTACCTTCCCCAGGTCTCCCCAGGTACCCATTAATCAACCCCGGAAGGAAAGATGAACAGCTGTGTGGGCTGGCCGCCGATTTGCCCTGGCCCGGATACGAACCAGGGCCTGCAGATTCGCAGCTAGGCGCGCTAGTTGTATGTGCCATCACGTCTTGGTTTTCCATATTCTATTGGCCTACAATAAGTTTTCACATCTGTGATTGGCTTACAATAAGTATGGGGGTCCCTCACTAAGTGAGGGTTCCATGTGGTTTCTTCCCTCAAAATGCTTCCCTCCTCAGATGGCTCGATGTAACATTTAAGTTAAGGAACTATATCTACAGTAAAACCTCTTCTCTCTTTATCAGCTGTGGCATTATGGCATCTCAGAAACTCTTGCAGCAGTTATCAGTATTTTCCGTTGCACTTCATATAGCTCCTCGTAGCCTATGATCAGTTTTATCAACTGTTCGTCACTTATGACCAGTGGCGTACCGAGGGGGGGGGGGGGGGGGCATGCGGCCATGGTCCCCCCCTTTGTCAAAGAATAAATTATAATAAATTATACATGTATATGCATATATACATATGCATATATATATATACATATGCATATGTATATATGAGGCGCCGCGTGTAGAAAGGGAGCTAAGCGCCATTTTCTTGAAAATTGCTTTTTTGGTACCAATCGATGCGTTGTCACGTGCTCAATCCATTGGTGTCCCTTAGCACCTCATAGCTCCAAAGCTGTAAGGCTGAGAATTGAATCTTTCAGAACATTCATTTAGCATGGCACTCTTTTTTCCAGCCTCTTTGCAAGGGTGTTATGTCCGCGTCTGCATGAATTCAAGCCGCTTTGCAAGGGTGTTATGTCCGCGTCTGCATGAATTCACTTTCTAGCTTGCGAGCTGCGGCCCCAGCCAATGAGAATGCAGCGTTGTGCGCCGCGGCGTTCTCATTGGCTCGCACTGACACCCTCACCACCCACGCGCCGCAATATGGCAGCTTGTAAACAGATGTGCGAGGTTCGGACGTCTCCTGCTATACTTGCGCTAATTTCTCCAAATTTCTCCCAAAGAAGTAAGTAAATCTGCATAAATCCTTTTTATAATAATAGACATCGGCAGGAAGGTTTTGGTATAAGTTTTCATATGGTATTAGTGCATATTGATGGGGAAAAGTGGTGGTGTGTCGGTTTGACGCTAAGGCGCATGACCATAATAGACCACAATAGACCACAATATACCACACATGACCAATACTAGAGGGGACATGGGGCCTGTGTGGAGTAGGGGGATGCCCGAGGAGTGCTGCTTGCAAGTTTCATCAATGCGTAGGTGCGTAGCTGAAGCTCATCTTGGAAAAGCGTCACCCTCATTAATGTCCAAGAATTGTGCTTTACTGTCTATTACCGAGGTGAAATCTATGATTTTATTATTAAACACAGTGTACTGGGACGTTTTGGAAACATTTATGAGACGGTAAGTGGTTTACTGGGTGGTAAAGTGTTCGTAAAATGCCTTCGGCGATGGCCCTGTGATTCATTTTATGGTAGAAAATAGGTTAACCCTTTCACGCACGAAAAGTTTAATAAGTTTTTTCGGCCACTGCGACATCAGTCTGGGGCTCTCTACGAGGCTGCGCGTAATAGCCGACTCTGCGGCGAATGTTTTGGTTATGTTATCAATTTCAACCACGATTATTCTTTTTTCCTGGCATTATTATAAAATTATATCGTTGGTTTCGCAAGATATTATTCTGCCTTATGAAAGACAAAAATAACAAGAAATACATGTAAATAGCGGAGTTTAACGACTTAGAAAAAACATTGAGTAAAGAGAAATAAGAAATATTTACGTTCACCACTTCGTAGCTCGATATTTCCTGAGTCAACTTTGTATGGCTTATATGTCAATAAGAGCGGAATTTTATGAGGATTCCAACGCTACCATTAGAATTTTCATATGGCCAGTAGTTCTTGAGAAAATCTTAGAAAGATTCTGATGAGATGAGAAAGATGAGAAAGGTCTTATAAAATGTTTTACACCGTAAAAAAAGTAGGCATGCTCTTTTTACCAATTTTTTTAATGTTAAAAAACCAGTGTATTGAAACAGTGAAACACTAAAATTTTGACATTTTTATTGCTTTATTTGGTGTTTGGGTACCTTTTTGGTCATTTTTGCAACTTTTTGAAGTGGATATTTTTGCTGAAGTGCACTTAACACTTAAAGGAGCACTTTTAAAATTATTGCTGTATTACCCACTGTTATACCACTGTTTGAATATGCTTTGGTGAAAGTTTCATGAAAATCTATCGAACCGTTTTGAAATGGCACTGTTTTGAAAATCGGCAAACTTTGAAGGCGATTTTCTCAGCTTTTTGAAAATGGCGCTTAGCCCCCTTTCTACACGCGGCGCCTCAATTATATATATACATATGCATATATATACATGTATATGTCTATACATGTATATGTCTATACATGTATATGTCTATACATGTATATGTCTATACATGTATATGTCTATACATGTATATGTACAGTATATACATATATATGTACAGTATATACATATATATGTATATATATATGTATATGTATATATATATATATATATATGTATATATATATATATGTATATATGTATGTATATATATATGTATGTATATATATATGTATGTATATATATATATGTATGTATATGTACATATATGTACATATATATATATATATATATATATATATATATATGTATATGTACATATATGTATATATATATATATATGTATTATATATATATATATATATATATATATATATATGTATATATATATATTGGCCCCCCACTTTTCAATTTTCTGGGTACGCCACTGCTTATGACTACTTAATGTTTTCTGCCATGACCAGTGAGAAGCTGTAAATGCAATGTAAACTCACACAGCGGTAGAGAACGATGTATGTATGAGCATATTGACAAGTATATAAACATACTGCATATAAACATTAAAAAGGATAATACTGTATTTCTTGGTGCAAAAGCTGCATAGTAACAAGAATGTACAATAAACACTGAAACAGACACATAGCACACGGTGGTCTTATTTTTCTCTCTCTCAATCAGTTGTTCCATTATGGCATCTCACAAGCTCTTGCTGCAGTTATCATCAATGTATTTTCTGTTGTAAGTCATATAGCTCCTCTTAGCCTCTGACTAGGCTTTCATTTCTGCTACATTTTGCTTTCATTTATCTCATTATACCATCCATGTACATGTTGCATGTAGCTATCTATAAACTGTAAAGGTGACAACTACTTGTGCATCTAGGTTTATTAACCCCTTGAGGCTCAGAACGTAATTTCCATTGTAATTTGGGTGCCATTAGACAATTTTTAGTGAATATAAGCAATATGTTATAGATATGACCTGTTTAGTATCCTTGTCGACTAACTAATTTGGTATATTAAGTGACTAATTTTATGGCTCGACAACATACAATTTTTTATAGCAAAGGAAAGATCTCGGCGTGAAGGGGTTAAATACTGAGAAAAGATAAAGAAGTTCACTTAGCACTATTCAAAGACTACTCTATACTGGACTTGCTACTCATTTTGGGCTATTTCTAGTGGAGGCCAGTTTTGCGATTCCTGCCATTTTCGAACATCACTCCCTTTTCCCTTCCTATGGTTTATCAGTATATATGATATACCGTTATCTTCGTAAATGTTTGTTCTATAATATTATCAAATAAAAAACAGTAAAATGCAATAAAAAAATGCCCTTATGAGAGAGTTAAGAAATATGCATGAACTTAATATTCACTTGAACTCATCGCCATTTAATATTTTGCGAGAAAACATTTTAGATGGTAGCGATAGAAAGAAGCGGATTTTCATTAGCTTTCCATTGCTATACTGTATTTAGTTTTCTGATAAATTAATCATAACCATGCATAAATTAGCGTTAACTAAAAAAATAACATCTATCGGGATAATTACCCGATGGATGATGTTATTTATTTAGTTAACGCTAATTTATGCATGGTTCTAATTCATTTATCAGAAAATGAAATATAGCAATGGAAAGTTAATTAAATTCCGCTTCTATTGATATGTTGCATGTAAAAAGTCTTCACGCAAAATATCAAATTGCGATGAGTTTAAGTGAATATAAGTTCATGCATATTTCTTCAGTCTCATAATTGAATTTCTTTAGTGTAGTTTACAGTTTTTTATTTGATAATATTATCGAACAAACATTCACGAAGATAACAGTGTATCATTTATACTGATATGCCATAGTCTACTGTATTCATGGAACACTTTTTTACTTGCCGATACGATTGATGATGTTATTTTTTTTAGTTAACGCTAATTTAGGCATGGTGGTAATTCATTTATCAGAAAACAAAATATATCAATGGAAAGCTAATGCAAATCCGCTTCTTTCTATTGCTAGCATCTAAAATGTTTTCTCACAAAATATTAAATGGCGAAGAGTTTAAGTATATATTGAGGTCATGCATATTTCTTCACTCTCTCATAATGGCATTTCTTTAGTGTATTTTACTGTTTTTTATTTTATAATATTATAGAACAAACAGTTACGAAGATAACGGTATATCATATATACTGATAAACCTTAGGAAGGGAAATAGGGGTGATGTTCTAAAATGGCAGGAATCGCAAAACTGGCCTCCACTGGTCATGGGCGGGTTGGCGCGGGGCACGAGTAGCAAGTCCAGTATAGAGTAGTCTTTGCACTATTCATGTATTCATGTTATTCTGCCCTTCCCAACTCTCTCTCGCTCTCTGCTAATCTGACAGTACACACCACACCACTGGCCTCACCTGTGGATGCACCGAGGGACAAGGCCTTGATGATGTGGCCCACTGAGCTAACGCCTCCGTCAGCCATCACTGGCACTCCAAACCTTCGGGCATATTCTGCAACCTGTAATCATGTGGATTTGTTACGAGTGGAATTTCTGTCATACACATGTAAAACTGGCTTGTCAGCTTTCTATTTCAGTTTACTGTATATTATCACTAACAGCAGCTAATATGTACTTCTTGTTGAATCTCAAATAGATCATAATCTTAAATAAATGTTCACCTTGTACACAGCCGTGGCCTGTGGTCTGCCCACTGCCATGACTTCCTGTGTGATGCAGATGGAACCCGCCCCCATGCCGACCCTCAGTCCGTCCACTCCTGCGTCTATCAAGTTCTTGGCCTGGGCTGCTGTCACCACTGAGAGTAATTTAAATATCTATATTGCAAGTTCCTGTTCCTTACTACTTTAATTTGTCATTCTTATATGTAAAAAAAAAATACAATAAATGTTTGGGGCTTATGCACTGCTGTGTATTTTGTTGTGTATTGATATAAAAAATGACTCAATTTTCGCAAAATTATTTTGAATGTTTATGATAAATTGCAAATAGTACGAGACATTTTTTGTGAACAAACTCCTGTGTATGCGTCACCTACAAGTTTGGGAAAGAGCCCTATGAATGTGAACAAAGTGTATTTTGTTAGTTAGATTACTTTGGGTGCGAGTTATGAAGCTCATAATATACAGCTGGATTTTTTTTGATAGAAATAACCAGAAGTCTTCTACATCAGTGGTTCCTTGCTGTCTGTTTTGTCCTATTTCTTAATGTTTGTTTGCATTATGAACAGCTTAAGAATACATAGCTTAAGACAGCTTAAGAATGATAATTTCATTTGATAATGATACTGTGGTTGCAAGAGTACTAGTGTCTATAAGACGGGACAACAGAGTGCCAGTCTACTTGTGAGAGGAGGGGGAGGATTAGTGTTTGAAGTCCTTGGCCAGGAGTAACACATGACTCTTAAGGGAGTTCAGCAAAATGTGTCAAACTACGCAAATGTTGACGGAAAATCAACGACTCAGTTTAAAAGTTAGAAGGAATATTAGTATGCATCTTCAAGTGATATGGTACATTAGGACATATATGGGCATTTTCACAGTAACCTAGGCCATCATTGTCTCACAGCACAAAAATTTAGATTGTCTTTTATCCTTTGGTTCCAGTGAATATTGAAGGATCAATTGTATATTGTATAGAATATTTTTCTATACCATATTGCACATTTAATATAATTATGCATCACAAATGTTAAGGATATGAGCCAAATACCTTCTACAAGTAATGTGTCGGAGTGGACATCAAGTGGACATCATAGTTGGGCCACATTAATGTGCAATTGGTTACAATTATTTAAAAAAAAATTAACATAGTATTGAAATCATGCCTGTGTTCATATTGAAGCAAGGATATTATATATGTATCAACATTATGGATATGTAACACATTATAAAATATAAAACAATAAATGTGTCTGAGTGGACATCGTTGGACGGAGGGTTTTTGATGCGTCGAATAGTCGTCTGTATTCTGGGACTGAGAGTGCTGTGAAGTGTGGGGCAGGTGTATCCAGCTTCTTTCCTGTGAATACAGGAGTGAGGCAGGGGTGCGTCCTTGCCCCATCACTTTTCAACGCTTGTATGGACTGGGTATTGGACAAGGTTGTAGATCAAAGTGATTGTGGAGCATCCGTCGGCAACACCAAGATCACTGATCTTGTTTTTGCCGATGATGCAGTAATCTTTGCTGAGTCGCTGGAGGTCCTGGTGATGGCTCTCGAGGCGCTGCACGAGGAGGCAAAGCCTTTGGGACTTGAGGTCTCCTGGCTCAAGACCAAGGTCCAGGTATTTGGAGACTTACTAGATGAAGCAGTACAGTCTGTTCATGGGTGTGGCGAGGTCATTGAGATCATTGAGAAAGTTTTACATACCTTGGTAGCGCAGTCCATAATGACGGCGGGTCACGTCAAGAAGTCTTACGACGGATTGGCATAGCCCACGGTGTTATGGACTCGCTCAGCGGGAGTATTTGGCGTTGTCGGTACCTGTGCAGGAGGACAAAGATCCGGATCTTCAAGTCGCTTGTGATCCCTGTCTTACTCTATGGTTGTGAGACATGGACACTAAATAGTGACTTGAAGAGACGAATCAATGCCTTTGGTAATAAGTGTCTTCGCAGAATCATGGGGTATCGCTGGGATGATTACGTGTCAAATCAGCGATTGCACCGTGAGACTGAATCGAGGCCTATTACCTGCATAGTCCGTCAGCGCCAACTTCGGCTATATGGGCATGTGGCACGCTACCCTGAAACCGATCCTTCCCATCGGGTTGTATCTGTAAGAGACAATCCGGTGTGGAGGAGGCCAAGGGGGCGCCCACATGGCTCATGGCTGGGGCAAGTTGATGTTTCTTGTCGAGAGCTGCTTGGTATGGGAAAGGAGCCTGCATGGGAACTCGTGCGTGGTGACCCCCGGGAGTGGCGTCGTAGGGTGGGCGAGGCGACGCGCCCCCTGGCGTATGCCCCCAATGATTGATTGATTGAATAGTCGTCTGGTTAACGAGTAATATGTAATATTGAAGTTTCCTTATATAGTCCCTTATAGTGTCTTGTATATCAATGAAAAACAATAGACTTTCATATATTCTGGCATAAGATATAGACCGATGTGTCGGAGTGGACATTGTGGACGGAAAAATTAGTGTAACATAAACTATGTCGGCTCTGAATATATAAATTATACATACTTATTACATTTAACGCGTATATTTTATAACATATCAACCTATTTTAATTGTGGTAAATAATACATTTTACATATATACAAGCAGTAGTAATGGCAATTCCAATAATTAAATTAATTATATGAGACACCAAGTTCCGTCCAACATTCGAACACTTTTGGGCGCTGAAAAAAAAAAGTTAGACATAGATTCTTGAAATTTTGGATGTTTGTCAATGAAGTGCTCTTCAATTAACTGAAAAACACAATCAGCTACACCCATTATAAGATAGAGTTCATTGCTTTATTTCAATTATTACTGATGGCCTAGGTTACTGTGAAAATGCCCATATATAATTAAATTAAGTTCTGAATCTAGAACTTAATTTCAATTATAGTAACACCTGAACAAAATCTATTAGGAAAAGTGGATGCAGTTACAATTAAATTTACTTTACATCCCTTCACAGAACATGTAGTAGATAAAAACACTGATGAGATTTGAGACTGGTCACATGGAGATAATTGGTATAAATAAGGTGTAAGGAGGAATAGCAAAGGTGGAATGGATGCTGTGGGTGCGAGAAGGTTATCTATAAAACTTGAAGAAAGTGTTAGAATAATTGTTAGGGAAGGAATGGGAGGATGAGGATTGAAGAATTCGTCTTAAGTGTGGCCAGGAGATAATGGACACTTTTCTGGCATAGCCATTCCTTTAAGTGGTGTCAAAGTAGATTGGATTGAATTGATGATTATATGTAAATGTTGGCAAAATCGACAAACTCAATATTTTTTTTACAAGCTAGAAGAGTGAGTTGATACTATATTCCATCCAATCCCTGCTCACCATTGCCACCGATGATCTGTACTTCTGGGTAGGTGCTCCTGATGAAACGTATATGGTTGATCTGGTAGATGGAATTACCTTGAGAAGAGTCCTGAAAAATTTCCCCAAAAAAGCTTCAAATGTGTATCAGTCTTCGTACGTAGGTCTAGAACACTATAAGTCATCTACACCATCATGATGGTTAAATTGTATATCTAAAAACCATGCCAGTGTTAACTGGCATGACTGGGAACAGTTATCAGTGTTAAGATGAACTACTGCAGCTGTACATGTGTGATTAAAACTTAAAACATAACCAGCTGAGCCTCAGGGCTTTAACCTAGAGATGCAAGTGTACTTGAACCTAAATGAGCTAAGGTGAAAACGTGACTCAATTATTTTATTCATTTGGATTTTTCTTTTTAAGTGTAGCATGAAGTACACCTTACAATTCTCAAAAGACACAACATAATTATTACTATATGAGCACAGGCTTTCGGAGACCAAACTTAACAATGCATTTGTTCATATATTAACAAAGGCTTATTGGAATGAACTTCATATATATATTTATCAGATATCATTTTGAAAAATCTTAACTTTTTTTTACCAAGACCACTACATCCACTCCTGCATGAACCAGCATTGCTAGCCTTGCTTTGTCAGACTCTCGGGTTCCGATGGCTGCTCCGACTAGAAGCTGATTGTTGGCATCATAAGAAGCATTGGGGAAGTTCCTGGATTTCTTGAGATCAGTCCGAGCTATGAGGGCCACTAGCTCAGAATTTTCATTGATGATGGGTAACTTTCCTGAGGATGTTAATACATATCATTAAAATTTTACATCATTGTCACATGATTGAAATAAAAATATAGATATAATACTAGCTGAGTATGTACAAACAAGAAGCTTTGGCACCAGCATATGCAAATGAGACCTGGATGAGGAACAAAAGTCAAAGGTCAAGGAGGAAATTTTGGGGGAGGTGGTGGCCGAGTGGTTAGCGTCTGACAGTGGCAAGCTTGATGTACCGAGTTCGAATCCCGCCAGGTGCCAAAATCTTTCGGCAATCGTCGAGTGGCCGAAGAATACCCACATGCTGCCCATTAACTCTACCTTCGACGGAGAGTGCATCGGATGACACAAGGGGGTAGCATGAGCCTCTAATCACAGGCGCCTCTATAAAAATCATCCTGCCTACAACACCAACATCCATGGATGCAACACAGCATCTCACACTATCAAACATTTTAGAAGACTGCACTGCACATAATCACACACGCTATCAACACAACATACACTCCAAGAAAGCCTTGTGGGAAAACCCAGAACAGGCCATGGCCTATCTTAGTAGCTCGGGGCTGTTCGGCCAGGCAGCCTGAGAAACAACACAATAAATACATGCTCATGATCTCTGAATAACTAGAATGACATCACATTTTGTGGTAATATCTCAGTTTCATAGCATCATTACCTTTTTTAGACCGCTGCAAAATTTCGTTAGCCTTGTCCAAACTGACTCCAGCTGGGGCAGTAACCAGATCATCAAAGGGAGTCATTATATCAGAGAGCAGTTTAAAAGTATTGGGCTCCAGGAAGTCAATATCTCGTGAAGTGACAATGCCCATCAGTCGACTGCCCATCTTGCCGTCCTCTGTGATGGGGATGCCACCAAACCCATGCCGTTTCTTCACGTCAAAAACATCACTCACCTGCCACACAGTTAAAGAAGTTAAATTTTTCTCACAAAATATGAAAACATCTACTAAAAGTAATTCTTCATCTATTTTTAGTTTAATAAAATCAACAGGTAGATATATATAACAATGAAATGAGAATAAAATCAACAGGTAGATATCTATAAAATTGAAATAAGAATCAAATACACTTGCTAAAAGGGAGCACAAAACGAACTCCTTGTAGTGCAGTCTTTACAAGTTAAAACCTCTAAATGATAATACTGTCATACACTCATTCTCTGAAAGACTGCCTCTCCTTTTTCAACACTGCCCCTTCAGTAACTACAGAACACTAACTTTGTGGTTGGGGGTGAGACACACAGGGTCACGGATGAATCCATGTTTGTACTTCTTGACCTTCATCACTTCCAGGGTTTGGGTTTCTGGGGTACAGTTGTGGTGGATGATACCAATGCCGCCACACAACTGTTGCGGGAAGAATGGGAGTGGTTAGAAATTGGAGTTGTTGAAATGGGAGTGGTTAGCTTCACCAGATATATGGGCAAGATCACTAGACCCATATATAACACTTGCAAACAATGTGATATTGAATTCTCAACCAAAAGTCATGCTCAAACATCAATATAACTATTATTACCATAAATGTACCTACAACACAAAGTGGAGAGACTTTGAGCTCAGTTGAGAAATACTGTACTTAACAATCATTTAACATATATTTATAGATAATCAGCCAGAACAATTAACCAATGTCTACTATTATTATCAACTTTGCCTATCAATCCTGAACCACTTACTGCCATAGCGATTGCCATCTCTGACTCTGTGACAGTATCCATGGGGGAAGAAACCAGAGGGGCCTTTAAAGTTATTTTCTTGGTCAGTGCCGAGGTCAGGTCCTGTAATGTGGGGAAGGTATGCACTTTATTCCCTTTACATATCAAGTTTCTCATGATCAATCAGCACACTAAATCATATGTATCAAGTTTTTCAGAATATCAACATAGTAAATGTACAAGTTTTTAAGACTTTCTGTACAATGTCTGAAGATATAATTCCTTTCTTATTCTTTTTTGATAGAACTGCGAGACAAAATTACAAAACGAAATATAAATAATATACGGATATGAAAACAAAATTTCTTACCACTTCATCTGCTGTGAAGTCAATGAAGCCGGGGAGGATGATAAAGTCCCTTTGAAAAATACATACATATATAATTATTTATATATCTTTAGTTAGATAATATAATACATATACAATATACATATTTAGTCTGATATAAATTTTTGTGTACAGGTGTGGGGGTCAAGATCAAGATGTGAGGGGGATAAAAGGGTATTTTGGTATTTTCAACCAGTAATTGAATACGAGGTTGAAAGTACTCTTTTCCTATGTATTTTGATGTGTTAAGAATGATGGTCATATTCAAAATCGTCGAAAATGCATAATTGTGCAGTTATCCCTGCTTAAGGTTAGGCTTCTCAACCAACGTCCAGGTTAGGTTAGTGAACTAACGGGGAGGTGGTCTGGGGGAGGGGCGCAGCCCCTGTGCCCCCTTTAACTGGGGGGGGCGCAGTTATGTCAGGTTACGTAACCAATGCCCATGTATTGTATTAAACTTCAGTTTTACGGTTACCGTTGTAGTTAAGATTTAACTTGAGATTTTTTCCAGAAAAGGGGAAGCAATTCCCGTAGACTTTATCAGTTAGTTATATATTTTTATAGATTTTCGGTCTTATGTCATCCCATAGAGTGTTTACCGGATATATTGTACGTCATCCACATAATATACTATCCGTACAAAATTAGTTGCCATTTTCCCCAACCAAAACCCCGAGTGCCCGACGGGTCCCCAGGTTTGTTATGGAGGGGGGGATAACTGCAAAATTATGCATTTCCGACGATTTTTAATGTGATTATGATTCTTAACACATCAAAATACATGGGAAAAGAGTACTTTTGACCTCTTACTTAATTACTGGTTGAAAGTACCAATTTACTTTTGATCCTAGGTCTTTTGAAAGCCCACTACCAAAATAATACCATATACACACACACACACAATAATTATATATATATATATATATATATATATATATATATATATATGTGCTACTATAGCGTGCGGTTTACATCGGGGTCTGCAGTCTACGGTACCCTAATGTGCGGTCTACCAAGTTCCCACCTGACCTGACATGACTACCGCATAGCTGTACTGTGCCGTCTGACAAGACCACACCTGACCTGAGTACTGGGACCCTACTCAACCTTGTAAATTGGGGATCAACAAAAAAATGTCTCGTATCCTCCTAAAAATCACGCCGAGAATATCAGTCTGACACACTGACACCCTTTACGATGCTGTTAAAAGAATTCTACAGAAGTGTCATCTTGACAGAAGAAACAGCGGTTACGTTTTTACGTGAAAGCAATCTTCTGGACGCACCACAAGAAGCAGAGCCTTGTCATCGATGTGGTAGTGTTATGCAAGAAAAAGAAAGTTCTTTTGTTTGTCTGATTTGTTTTTCTATAATACTCTACTGTATAATAGACAATATCATATAGCAATAGTAAGGTGCAGCCTGAAGTGTAAGAGTGTAGAGTGTGTGTAAGTAGAATAAGAAATGTAGACCGCACGCTAGTGTAAAATGTCCCGGCAGACCGCACACTACGGTACAAATGCGAATGCAAATAAATAGATCTATCTATCTATCTATCTATCTATCTATATATATATCTATATATCTATATATATATATATGTGTGTGTGTACACAAAATGTCCTCTTGAAGACGTCATCTTGTATGTAAAAAAAAATATCTACTCCATTTTTTACCAACTCAGTATTTTTTTTTTTACCAATTCAGAAAAATCATTGCAAGACGACTCCGACCCAGGGGCGCTTCCTGGTTGCCCGGAAACACCTCCCCCCCTCTGATCTGATTCTTCCAAAGTTCCAATACTGCCGTCAGGACATCCCAGCCTCCCAGGTATTTATAAATACCTGGTTGGTAGGTCTGTCAGGTTACAGGTATAGCTAAACTCAGCTGTGTGCGCGCGCGCAAGTCTGAGCACAGTCTGTGAGAGCACGGTGTGCCTACAGGTACGAGCACCACAGCTCTGCTGGTGAGCACGCTCACACCAGTACCTGACCCTGCCTGACCTCACTACCTCTACAGAGTCTACATCCGTCAGGGTGGCTCGATTGGTAGAGCAGTTGTCTTGCGTGTGTAGCGTCCCTGCGTATTCGGTCAGCGGTTCGAGTCCACCAAGTTCGTCCTGGCGTGGTGGCGCTTTGTATAGTCAATAACCTTGTAGTTGGTATTTGCAAAGTGTCTGGATAGGATCAAAGTATCTTATCTTATCACTACCCTCTACCCTCCTGACGGCACACCTCTATTTGAAATTTTTGTTGTACGACGTGGCTAAACAATAAACTGATTGAAATATTCTAGTTCTATATAGTAGTTTATTCAATATATTTGTCAGATTTCGAACAAAGCTCCAGTGGAGGGTTAAAGTTCCCCTTCCCCACAAGTGCATTTTATTCAATTGTATGCACACACACTTTATATATAAGTTTATAGGTGAATAAAATAAATACATGAATTCAATCCATTTCTTGATTGAAATTAGATTGAGGTTAGGTTAGGTATGCAGAAACACAGGTAAAAGCAGATTAGATATTTAGATATTTATATTGGTTATTGTAATAATGATCTAGATCAAGAACTGGAACTGTCGTAGAAAATAAGACTATTCGACGACGTGAAAAGGTGAAACACTCGCCGACGGCGACGAGAAATTCGGTGGACGAGTTACATAAACCCAACAGCCACAACAGCCTGGCCCTGTGCTGGCCCTCACAAACATCGCTATGAATACATTAGGTGCACCTGTCTGGCTTCCTGACAGGGCGGCTGAAGCAGCGCCCATACTGGCAGGATGAGGCTGTGCAGGCGATGCTCGTTGGGTTCTATTGCAGCTTAATCAATTACAAGGCATGTAGTTATAACCATCCTCAGCTTGTAGATCTGACAATTTGCAGTATTTCTAACCCCTACAAAAGCCGTCGGAAATGAAAAATTACACAAGGGGGTCTGGGGGGACGAAACCTCGCAAGCGAAGTTAGGTTACGTAATCAATGCCCAGGCTAGGTTAGTGAACTAGCAATGGGGTCTGGGGAGCGCAGACCCCCTGTTATGTCAGGTGAGTATTGGTTAATAGCGGGAGTATTGCAGTAATTTTTTTTACCACTGGTTGTTATGTTATAGTTCACTCAAAATAAGGCCGCGGTGCGGACCACGTGTACCCCACCACACTGACAGCAGCAGGCGGGGAGCCGCGCCAGCCTTCAAGTGTCCATCAATACCACTCCATGAAAGCCGCCGCGGCATCTCCCTGCAGCATCCTTGTCCCTCATGCCTCCTTCCCAGACTTGCCGCCCTACCCAATCCCCTCAGCAACAGGCAGCAGGTATGCACCACACACCCATGTGGTGGTGGCAGCAACACTTACTGGTAGGTGAGGCCTTCCCCCGAGGCAAACATCTGAGCCCCAGTGTTGCCGTCCTCGGGCACGTAGCTCGTTCCTCCACATATCAGGTAATCAGCCATTCTAGTCAGTATCACAACACTCGTTCACGTTAAAACAGTCCGAGTTTAAATTAATTGAAATAATAATGAAACTGTCGACGTGGACTTCTCCCACTTTGCACCCTGATCCAGCCGCCTCTGCTGCGTGGACCAGACTGCGGCCTGACTGCCTCGACGACAGCCACAGACCCTCCGCCGACCACTACTGCCTACACTCAACACAAAAACTAACGTTTGCACATGAATTTTATGCATAGAATTACAATATTTACTACATTTACCCTTTGCTAAAGAATAATTATTGTTCTGTATTTCATTACTTTATCTAAAGGTATGATAATAATTTGTTGCGCATAATTTGACTGAAAAACTATAGCTTCTTACAGGTATACACCTGTTGCCAGGCAACGCAAAGAGCGGGAAGCTTGAAATAAGCTGCGCATGTAGGATGTCAGCTAATAATAACTTTATTCGCAGACAGCTTTCTTTGCCAAATTTTGTTTGGCCTTCTTCTCTTATCCATTTGTCAGGAAATCATCGACACACCGTGTCAAACCACCAAGCACGTTGTATACCTCTTTTACCGATATTTGTTTCCATTGAGTGTAGCCTACAGGCCCTACACGATAGGCTGTGTACGTATGTTTGCACTGAGTGTAGCCTACACGATAGGCTGTGTTTGTTTGTTTGTTTGTTTGTTTGTTTGTGTGTACGTATGTTTGCATTGAGTGTAGCCTACACGATAGGCTGTGTACGTATGTTTGCATTGAGTGTAACCTACACTATAGGCTGTGTACGTATGTTTGCATTGAGTGTAACCTACACTATAGGCTGTGTACGTATGTTTGCATTGAGTGTAGCCTATACTATAGGCTGTGTACGTATGTTTGCATTGAGTGTAGCCTATACTATAGGCTGTGTACGTATGTTTGCATTGAGTGTAGCTGACACTATATATAGGCTGTGTACCTACGTATGTTTGCATTGAGTGTAGCCTACACTATAGGCTGTGTACGTATGTTTGCATTGAGTGTAGCTGACACTATATATAGGCTGTGTACCTACGTATGTTTGCATTGAGTGTAACCTACACTATAGGCTGTGTACGTATGTTTGCATTGAGTGTAGCCGACACTATATATAGGCTGTGTACCTACGTATGTTTGCATTGAGTGTAACCTACACTATAGGCTGTGTACGTATGTTTGCATTGAGTGTAGCCGACACTATATATAGGCTGTGTACGTATGTTTGCATGCATGAGGCACAGTGAGCTGGTAGCATCAAGCTTATGAATACTGCACAAAAACTGATCTCTCACAGTCCGATCGGTAGCAGTGATGCCTATTTTTGCTAATCACCATGATTGACTTCCGGTCTTTCCGGGAGGGTAATAGTTGGCGATCATGAGTTCAGCACGTGATAAAAAAAGATGATGGATTGCTAACAATACACACGTTAAGCTAGGAACAGGAAGAAAAATTAAGGGGCATAAACTTCATAAGCTAATGAAGGTATATAATAAGCTAAATAAGCTAATCAATTAATGTACTACATACGTAATTACGTACATACACACACACACACTCTCTCTCACTCTCTGACGCTGTTGAGTGTTAAGGCCGTTTCACACGAGCGATATTTTCCGGCATCTTTTGGTATTTTGCTACCAAAAGATGCCGGAAAAAGTGTCCGTGTGACATGGCCTTTACATCCACCCCCTCTGCAGCCGCGTTCATTGTTCCTTGTTTATTGTTGCGTTGGAGACGCTTTTACAGGATGACTGAGTGGGAGTCTCTCTAATACCTACCAGGCATTGTTTGTGGCACGGTATGAATGTAGGTGTGTCTCCGTGTGTGTGTGACTCTCTCTCTCTCTCTCTCTCTCTCTCTCTCTCTCTCTCTCTCGCTCTCTCTTTTTCTCTTTCTCTTTCTCTTTCTCCCCTGTGTCAGACGTAAGGAATCTTGACTCTAGCTTCCTTGGTCAGGCGTGTGCCGTGAGACAGCGATAACAGCAGGTTGGCAGACAGCAAGGGTTTTAAGTTTTAACCATGAGTAGCCTAAACCTCTCCTCCCCTTCCGCTCATCTATCCGAGTTGGCGTCCTCACTCACAGTTTTTCCTCCCTCAGACCCTCAATGGGTCTACTATATGTCCTTCCGTCCCACACTTTTCCATCTTTATTGTTCTTTAAACATTTCCTCCACGTTGCTCCAAATATGGGGATGAAACGCTTTCTTTTGCTTCCCGGTGGATATCTGATGTAAGTTAAACATTTAAATGATTGTTAATATTAATTAAAAAGATAATACTGGACTATATATAGTACTAGCCGCAAAGCCGCCCTCCGGGCGGACTTTTTGGCTAGCTCCTGCGGAGGGCTATTGGTGGGCCGAAGGCCCACCAATAGCCCTTCTAACTTTCCTGAAATCATGGATGTAGAAATGTATGTATTAACGCCAACCCATTCACATCACCCCCAACCCATTCACTCACCCATTACCCATCACCCCCCACCCATTCACTCACCCATTACCCATCACCCCCCACCCATTCACTCACCCATTACCCATCACCACACACCCATTCACTCACCCATTACCCATCACCCCCCATCTATTCCCTCACCCATCACCCATCACCCCCCACCCATTCACTCACCCATCACCCCACACCCATTACCCATCACCCCACCCATTCACTCACCCATTACCCATCACCCTACATCAAGGTTTCCTCAATTCTCGCAACCCACTTTTTTCACAATTATCGCTAATAGGCTGCTAAAAAAAAAAAAAAAAAGTGATCGGATCATCTCATAAGTGGGCTTAAAACCTTCCCCTGGTCAACCTGATTCCAAAAATGTGGTATATGATGAGATTCCGCCACGGGGGGCGGAACCTATACCACACACACACACACACACAGACACACATACACACACACACACTTTCGCTTATATTATTATACTAGACGCAAAGCCGCCCTCCGGGCGGACTTTTTGGCTAGCTCCTGCGGAGGGCTATTGGTGGTGGGCCTTTGGCCCACCACATGTATTTGGTGGGCCTTCGGCCCACCAAACACGGACTCTCCAGATAGCCCCTTCTAACTTTCCTGAAATCATGGATGTAGAAATGTATGTATTCCCCCCACCCATTCACTCACCCATTACCCATCACCCCCCACCCATTCACTCACCCATTACCCATCACCCCACACCCATTCACTCACCCATTACCCATCACCACACACCCATTCACTCACCCATTACCCATCACCCCCCACCTATTCCCTCACCCATCACCCCCCACCCATTCACTCACCCATCACCCCACACCCATTACCCATCACCCCACCCATTCACTAACCCATTACCCATCACCCTACATCAAGGTTTCCTCAATTCTCACAACCCATTTTTTTTCACAATTATCGCTAATAGGCTGCTAAAAAAAAGAAAAAAAAAAGTGATCGAATCATCTCATAAGTGGGCTTAAAACCTTCCCCTGGTCAACCCGGTTCTAAAAATGTGCCATATGAGGTGATTGCGCCACGGGGGGCGGAACCTATACCACACACACAGACAGACAGACAGACAGACAGACAGACACACTTTCGCTTATATTATTATAGAAGAAGATAGATAGCCGACGTATACTACAAAGGCGAAAACAACATCAACAACAACTGTGTTGCCAGGGTTTTTATAGGTTGTTCCTGGTGCCTTTGTTATTGACTGATATTAATTGGTTAGGATTTTACATTGATTACAACTGAATTGAGAATTGAAATTTGACTTATGACTTCACTATTTAATTATAGTACGAACACTTCTCGCTGCGGAGAGTACTGAAATGGGAATGAACTTAAGGGAAAGGGGTAGGAGTTAAGGTTAAGGGGGGAGGGGTAGGAGTTAAGGAGTAAGGGGAAGTGCTGCCACCAGCTCAGGCAAGTAGTTCTATGGTTTTACTTCCTGAGCACGTTTGAATAGATATATATATGATTTATTTTGGTAGTCGTGGTTGATACTTAGAATTACACCGAGTAAGGCTGAAACTCTTTTGGAAGTGTGGGGAAGTATTATCCTGACACGCGGAATAGTCACCTGGGGTTTTTGCAATAAACACAAGAACTATATTTGAAACATCATCCTATTTATTCACCATGAAACATTATGTCTCTTGTTTGAGATCGTAGATACATATATAACTCTTATTTTGGCGCAGGGAAGCTCTTTAGAGCATAACCTGCCTCACCGAATCACATTCTTAGACCTACCACCTATGTCCGTATCAACTGAGCACTATAGGTATACATGGAATATATATATAGTAGAAAAAATGTGAGAGTAATGAGTTGGTGTGGGATTCACTGTACCATGTGGCCTGGTTTCTGGAGAAAAGTGGAGAGACGACTCCGTTAATAACACTTATAAGGATGGGGCAGGCCTCCTATGCGTTAGTGAAACTGAACAACTGTACCTATATGAGAATATAGATAGATATAATATAACAAGGAAGGGGGGGGGGGGAATAGGAGCGAGGTACCGAGGTCTTACCTGGAGAAAAGTGGAGAGACGACTGGTTCCCTCGAGGGTAACTAAGGCGAGGTTGGGATGAAAGGCGGGAAGAAAGGGAATGTTTGGATACTCTGAACGGCTTCCCCTGAAGGGATTATCAGCCCATGAATGACTTTAATTAACTAATGAAACAAGTATACATGAAATGGCTGCCTATAATACAGTTCTTCAACTTTGATATAGAAGAATTTAATATGTTTATTCTAATATCCGGGGAAAGTGTTATTTTCGTTCGTTCAAGCATACGAACGCGTTTTTTTGAGAGACGAGGTAGTGGAGTCGAGACATAAATTTGGTCGACTTTTAATTTAGCAAATAACTCTACTAACCCATCCATTTATGAACGTGATCTGTCACTATTGTGTCTAGTTTGAAGGACATTAAGAATCTAGGAGTGTTCCTTGATCTGATAGGAGGGTGAGGGGAGGATGAAAAGCTTTGAATCCACTAGTTATCAATGATCGCGAAATAAGTGTCCCACGAATTTTGACTCGTACTCGGAGTGTATGGGGGGAGGGAGTGAGGGAAGGGAGGAAGATAGAAGTGAGAGATAGAAAGAAAGAAGATAAATTTCACGAGAAACGAAAATATTGAATTGCTTACGGACATAACCCGGGAATTGTATGATAGGAATTCCCATCCTATTTCTTCCGAATAACGGGCATTACACAACTACTACTACTACTACTACTACTACTACTACTACTCACTGATCTATATAACATGGATCGCGGATCTGGGGCCAGATCCAGCAAACACATACGCCGGTGTATGTCAGTGTAAGTCTGAGATACTCTTTCGAAAACTTTCTTAGATCAGGAGCTACATCTGCGCCAAATCGATGACGTCACAACGCCAGACTTTACCCCTCGGTGCAAGTCTGCGCCAACCCTCCCTGGCTTACTTACTTGCTTGGTTTACTTGGTGTTGTTAAGAGGCAAAGCCTCACAGTCGTGGTGGTCCACCGCTGCTGCCAGTCCTGGCGTCCCTGTCTAACAGGGCCACCTGGTCCGGTATGGTGTTGGAGGTCCTACACTTGGTAGTGTATCCCGGTACTGGAGGTTCATCCGGCACTGTCCGTAGTATCTTGTCCAGTCCATATTTAAAGGTGTTGACGGAGCACCCTGTGATGTTTCTCACATTTTTGTGGAGGCTGTTGAAGATTTTGGGCCCTTCATGAGCCAGACTGGCAGCCAGTAAGGTCTTGCATCTCCCCGGGGCCTTTGAAGGGAGGGTTCTTCTACTGCACTTGCGTCCAGTCCGCTCATTTAAGTGTGCCTGGAGTGCCAAGGACGTGGGGTCTGGCACCTGTTTCTCCAGGACCTTCCATATATAGATGGCACGATACCTTTCTCTCCGTCTTTGCTGTGAGTAAATTCCTAGTATTTTGAGGCGGTCCCAGTAGTTAAGGTCATGTAGTCCTCTTATGTGCTTGGTAAATGACCTCTGAACAGCCTCAAGTCTCTGGATGTCAGCTTTCTTGTGAGGGGACCACAACTGGCTACAGTAATCCAGTAAGGGCTGTACCAGGGCTTTCCAGAGGGTTAGCATAACCTCAGGCTCCCTGGAGGCAAAAGTTCTCATGACCCAGCCCGCCATCCCCCTTGCCTTCCTGACGGTCTCCGTGATGTGGTGTGAGAAGGAACCATCAGCACTAAGGTAAACTCCAAGGCACTTGACATGAGGTGTTGGGGTGATGTGACTTCCTCCCTCTGTGTGCAGCGTCGTTGTTGTCTTGATATTGCAGTCAGGGCCACACCTCAGCATTTCAAATTTTTCTTCATTGAATGTCATATTATTAGTTGTAGCCCAAGAGTACACTTTATTTAGGTCCTCTTGCAGGTGCTCCACTTCTTGCACATTACTGATGGGGCGACTGATACTTGTGTCGTCAGCAAAGGAGGACAGGACTGAGTCACTTACTTCCTCTTCAATATCTCTCATATGTATCAGGAAGAGGAGGGGACCCAACACTGAACCCTGAGGCACCCCGCTCATAACGGTGTCTTCTTTTGAGCACCGTTATGACTACTACTGATTGGACTCTCTCTGTAATGAAATCGTGGAGCCAAATTCCTAACTTGCCCCTTAACCCCAGAGCCTTGATTTTATGGAGAAGGATGCCGTGATCAACCTTGTCGAAGGCTTTAGCAAAGTCGAGAAACACGACATCCACATTATTTCCCGCTGCCAGGGTCTCTAGGAACCAGTTGTAGTGAGCCAGGAGTTTTGAGAGACAGGATCTCCCTTTCCTGAAGCCATGTTGATTTTCCATGTGAAGTTCTTGCCTTTCCATATGAGTAGTAATTTTGTCCCTCACACATTTTTCAAAAACTTTGATGAGGTGTGAAGTGAGAGCAACAGGTCTGTAGTTCTTGGCCAGACTCTTGTCTCTCCCTTGTATATCGGGCTTACAGTGGCTCTCTTCATCAAGGCTGGTACTGTGCCTGCATCCATAGAGCACCTCCATAATTTGCGGATCGGATAAGCCAGGGCCTCACTGCACTTAAGGAGCAGAATGGCAGGTACTCCGTCCGGTCCAGCAGCTGAATTTGGTCTCAGCTCCTTAATGGCTCCCTGAATATCCTCAGTGGTCACCTCAATGTCAATGAGGTGGTACTGGTGGTCTGAGTCCTCAGTGAAGAAAGGTACTGGGTTGTGAACTATTGACTGACTTTGCGGGGTGCTGAAGACACTGCTATATTGCTCTGTTAATATTTGGCACGTTTCCTCGGGGTCTCTTGTTATTGTGCCCACACCTGTACGCAGCGGCCCAATAACTTTAACTCTTAGTCTTGGAAAACTTTTTGCAGTAGCTGAAGAAGTATTTAGGGTTGCGCTTAATGTTGCTTACTGCATGAGTTTCCTCCTCTGTCCTCTGTTTTTCATGGGATTCTTTAATTTTGTGCTCAATTTGAGCTATCTTGGTGTTGATAGTAATCTTTCTTTCGTCATTTAGGGTGTTAGCCATCTTCTTAAAGAGGGCTGCTCTCTTCCTCATTAATAATCTCCTGTCCCTTGGGATGTTATGGCGTTGGGTACCTGTTGGGGTCCTCTTTGCGGGGATATGTTTCTCACAGATCTCCAGTACTGTGTTGATCAAGGCTTGGAGCATGGTGTTTGGGTTGTTGCCTTCCATGATCTGGTCCCAGTTGGCCTCACCAAGACTGCACTGCATCTGATGCCACTCGATTGTGTCATCGAAAAATTTATATTTTGCAAAGGGTGTAGGATCTGTTAAGTTTGTTTTTACTTGTTCCATCTTGGCTTTCCTGTGTGTAGTGTTGATGGTGACAAGGCTGTGATCCGAGTAAATTGTTTTCTCCACTCGGTACGTACTTATTGCTTCTTGGTTGTTGGTGAAGAGAAGATCTAAAATTTTGTGTTGCCTGGTAGGCTTTGTTATCTGTTGTGATAAAGACCTTTTCAGTAACCCCAAGAAGGAGTTTAGCTTGGGCTTGGTCTTCCAGGGTACCTCCAGAGATAGTGCCATCAGGCCATTGGATCAAAGGAAAGTTGAAATCCCCACACAGATGATATCTGGCATAGGTGTTGGTTGATCAGCAATTATTCTGTCAATTTGTCTATTGCCATTTTGAAATTTTCCAAAGTACACTGAGGTGGGCGGTAGCAATTTATGATGATTAGGTTCATCGACTTAATGTGGATGGCTATTAGTTCTACTTGTCCATTTGAGAAAGAGAGTAAAGGTAATGTTTCCAGGGAGATATTATGCCGTACGTATAACATGGCTCCTCCGTGGCTTCTTGTTTTCCTATCTGCTCTATATGGTGTGTAGTTGCTGAGGTGAATTTCCTCGTCTTTAACTCCGCTCCTCAAGTGCGTTTCAGTAAGGGCAATAAGCATGGGGTCCTCTTGCAGCGAAAGCTCCCTCAAGAAAGGAACTTTGGTCTGGTTTATTTTGGGATAGAGACCTTGGAGGTTGCCCATTATGATGGTCTCTAACGGGAGGTTAGGGCACTTAGCCATGGGTGATGCATAGTGGGTGGGGCTTGTGGAGCTTGCTGCGCCCAACTCACACGGTTCTCCTTCAGAAGGTTGTTCAGTAGCATTGCCTGGGATTCCACGACTTTTGCTAGATTGGCCATGTCCGCTCTCATCCCATTTGCTAGCTCTAAAAAAGGATGAGTGAGTGAGGAGGCCGTGCCAAGGTTGGGTGTTGCTGCATCAGGAGCATTGGCTGATGCATGAGTTTCTACCCTAGTGGTGTGGGAGGCTGGCCGGGCTGCTACATTTTTCTTCCTCCTTGTGCCTTGGACGTGAGGGTATGTGCAGGATACCAAGAGACATTCCTGTCTTTTTATAGAGTTCGGGCACATCATGGGATGGAACATGGAGCATTTCCTGCCTAGTTTGCACCCATGTTGTCCTCTGATACCATGTGTCATCAACTTACGGCAGGGTTTTGGGTGCCTAAAGTTGCAGTCTCTACCAGTTGGCCCATACATGCATACACCCATTCTATAGTATCGACATATGGGTGTTGCATGGTTTCCATTACCTTTGTTTGTTGAGGTAGGGAAGCTTTGTTGTTTTGCTGCCTGTTCGTTGAGGTAGGGAAGCTTTGTTGTTGTGCTGCCTGGATGGTTGGGGTAGAGGGGCTTTGTTGTGCTGCTGGATGGTTGGGGTAGAGGAGCCTTGTTGAGCTGCCTGGTTGGTTGGGGTAGAGGAGCTTTGTTGGACTGCCTGGCTCTCAGTGTTGTCTTGGGAGGCTACTAGACTGAGACGCATGTCCTCTGGGGAACTCCATGAATCATGTGGTTCTCTGTCATTAGTGCTCCTCACAGCTTCCTCCCTCTCCGTTTGTTCGTTCTCAGTGACCGTTCGTTCTACATTCCTGTCCTGAGTTGCCTCAATGCTGTCATTTGCAACAGTTGTTTCGGGGTCTTGGGAAACTGTCACTGATTTCAGTAATAATTCTTTTTGTTTGCATTTCTCAATACCTGTTGCCTTAGTGTCATAATCAGGGTAGTTTAGCCTAGCACATGGTGGGCAGGTATACCTCCTGCTTGAGTTGACGAGTGCAATAATGCAGTATGTTGGCATTTCTGAGCCCCGGTAGTGACTCCACATGCTGCGGTTATTACTTTTGATACCAGTCAAAATGTATCGGCATATAGTGCATGGAAGATGTCATAGCTACCTTGGGCATCGTTGTTTACACAGGGTGGGTCGCCATTTTTTCCCATTTTGGCTGGATCCACAAGCGTACATATATACGGGCTAGCCCAGTCCAGTCCGTCCACCCCCATACCAGGACCACCTGGACCATGGGGGAGAACTGGCGCATCGCACTATCAGTCAGCGGGAAGGCACCGGGAGCTTCCGTGCTCTGATAAGACATGAAACCCATGGGTGACCTAAGACTAAAGTATCACAGGCTGGTATTGAAAAGTTTTCAGCACAGTTAAAAGGGGGAAACGACAACAAGGATATTACAAGATGAGCCTGCCAGCCCTCACATTTCAGTTCAGTACCGGCCCCATCGACCCCCCGCCAAAAACGACGAATGGACGTGGGCCTCCGATGTATTTTCGCGACATCAGTCCCCTGACCCGTTTGGACTGGATGAACAGGGCGGTGAACGTCACGAAATGCCTATATTGCGCATTTTCGTGACGTTCACCCCCCTTGGTTCAGTCCGTCCAGACCGGGTCAGGGTGACTGAGGTCGCGAAATACATTCGAGAGGCCCGTCCCATTTGTTTTCCTATTGGCTGGGGGGATCGATGGGCGTACTGAACTGAACTGTGAGGCGGCAGGCGTCCATTTTGCCCAATATCCTTTTTGGGGTCCGCCTTTTTAACCTGTGCTGAAGCTTTACAACTACCACGCCTGTGATACTTAGTCTATGGCAGCCATCATGGTGTTCATGTTTATCCGCGCACAGAAGCTTCTGCGCCTTCCCGGGCTGACTGTAGTGCCATGCGCCATTCTCCCCACACTGGTCCAAGGTGGGGTCCTGGTATTGGGTCGGACCGGACTGGATGGGCTAGCCCGTTCAACTGTCCTCCCAAAAACATGACCCCCCGGGACTAGCCCAGTCCAGACCGGGCCAAGGCGGTGCGAAAATACGCTATTACCCATTTGTGACGTCCAGGGCAATATTAAGGGTAGATTACACACCTCGATGAGGAGGGTGTAGAGAGGGTATCTCATATATTAAATAAATGTCTTTTTATGCCTAATAACGTTACCACGAGGAAGATTAAATATAAGCCTATGGTATTGGCAGCGGCGTGTGTTTACAAATGTTTAGGAATACAAGCCGGTGGTAGCCGCCTCGGCCGTGTAGGGACCTTCGGTTTTTGTTGTATTAGTTCGTTATTTGGTGGCACCAGTTTTTTTAGACCACTAGGGGAGTCCGTGAGCAGAATTGTTTAAACGAGGCGAGCCTGCTCCGCGGCTAGTTTAAATGTTTTTTCACTATATCGTATTTGGGGACGTTTTTTAAAGAATGAACTTTTGTTCTGATGCCTGCCCCTCAGTGACCTTGCACTAGGGTTTAGGTCCTCAGGCGCTTACCTTCTTGCCCCTCATGGAGTTAGGTCTGTTTGTTAGCCTTTAATGGTAAGTCCCCGAACGGAGGAATGCTCGCCACCGTCGGAGAATGTTCCATTTTTTTACGTCGGCGAAGTTCCTATTAAGCGACAGTTACAAGTTTATTTATTAACATAACGTACCCAATCTATATATTTAAAGCTTTTACCCGTGTTTGTGAATTCAGGGACCGAAAAATCGGGGGTTAGTTTAGTGATTGGGGGAGTCTGGGGTTTTGACATGTTCGAAAACCAATGTCCATGTATTGTATTGAAGTGTAGTTTTAAATTATTTTTGGGACAAGCGAAAAACTTGTCCAAATAACAAAATACTTTTTTTCTTTCATTGCACCTATTACAAGTGGAACTCGCCGAAACTTTTATGTCGGCAAGACTTCTCGGTTGGGTGTTCACTTATAATTGGACGATAACTGGCGCCGGTCATACCGCCATTACCACATGCTTTTTCTATATTATTTTTTGTTTAGTATACTGTACAGTATTAATGCACTTCCGCGTAACCTTAAAACTTATGGTATTATTCTAGTGTTTGCCCAATACTCCCCCCTCTCCCCCAAAAAACAACTTGGGGATGGGGGGGAAATGCGGATATATGGCTGGGGTACAAAATATGCGTCGCAACCACCATACTTTTTGAGTTATGGAAATTTAAAAAAAAATTCTCTAGATTTAGGGAAAATTCATTGGATTTCTTCTGAGTCCAGAGACTGTGAACCTGACGATCCTCACAGAATGATGACCGAAGTGTTGAGAACCCACCCCCCCAACCCCCCCCGCTAGGAGGTTAGGTTAGGTTAGATTGGTTAGGTTAGGTTAGGTTAGATTTGGTTAGGTTAGGTTTGGTTAGGTTAGGTTATCGGTGGGTCAAGCTCCCCGCTAGGTTAGGTTAATTTTGGTTAGGTAAATTTCTCTAGATATAAGGAAATTACCCTAGATCTGGGGAAAATTAAAAACCCCCTAAACAACTCTTAAATTACGTGTTTTCCGACGCATAATTTGTTCCCCACCCAAAACCCCGCATTCCCATAGGTGCCCAAACTTGTTTGGGGAAGTGGGAGAGTATGGGCAAACACTAGAATTTTACCAAACTTTATACATTATTATAGTACATATCGTAGAAATGATATATTGTCTTAGACTAATACTCATACAGACACAACCTCCCTTCCAGAGGCCCTCCAACCATATAGGAGGTTTTGGGTTTAGGGTATTATTGATTAGGGTAGGTTATATTTGGTTAGGTTATTTTAGTTAGATTTGGTTAGATTTAGTTAGTTAGGTTAGTTTATCGGTGGTCAAGCCCCCCGCTAGGTTAGGTTTAATTTTGTTTAGGCAAATTCTCTAGATATAAGGAAATTACTTTAGATCTAGGTTTTTTTGTCTCCTCTACAAAAATTCTTAAATTACGTGTCTCCGACGCATTATTTGCTCCCCACCCGAAAACCCTGCTTCCCAACAGGTGCCCAAACTTGCTTGGGTTAGTGGGAGAGTATGGGCAAACACTAGAAATTTTACCGAAAAACTAGTCAGGTCCTCAGAAAATGACCGCGCAGTCCTCGTCCATTTTTTACCAAAGCACAAATTTTAGGCAAGGAAAATCTAGTCAGTGTTTCAGAAAAATGACTGCGCGGGTCCTCGTCCATTTTTATCAAAAGCACTAATTTTACCCAAGGAAAAACTGGGTCAGTGTCTCAGAAAATGACCGTGCGTCCTCGTCCATTTTTACCAAAAAGCACTATTTTAGGCAAGGAAAATCTAGTCAGTGTTTCAGAAAATGACCGCGCAAGTCCTCGTTCATTTTTACCGGTATCTTTCCCTTAATATCCTACTAACCTAACCATTACCTTCGGCGAGAGTTCCCGGATTGTGTCAGGACGAAAATTTTTCGGTAGACGAGAGTACCAGGTACCGTTCTCATTATCCCTGAATGATACGATTAGGTCACTCAGAATGTCTGCCTCTTAACGCCCCTTAAATTATATGATTATATGGTAAACCATGATGTCTGCCCCTTTTTGTCCCTGAATTATTAGGTTAATCAGGATGGCTGGCCCATTATTGCCCTAGAAATATTTATTAAAAGTCAATCAGGAAATCTGCGCCTTAAATTATTGCCTCCAAATTTTTTATTTCTGGTCAATCTGTACTGCCAATGGTATCCTTACCGGGAAACCGTTGATTCCGGGCCGCCCTATAGTAGCATGCATACCCAGCAGACAGGGCAGTTTAACGGTCGTTTTCAGAGACACCCAGTTTTTTTTTCTTGGCCTACAATAGGGGCTTGTTCTAATGGAGATAGTTTTTATTTTGCGCAAACCCATAAAAAAAAAAAAAAGGTAAACTTTGTGGTTAAGGTTAGGTTAGTTTCATTAAACCTAAAAGGTTAGGTTAGGTTTCTTTAAAAACCTTTAAGGTTAGGTTAGGTTTCTTAAAAACCTATAAGGTTAGGTTAAGTTTTTTTTTTTTTCAATATTCTTTTTTTTCTTTTTTTTTTCGCAAATAAAACTATCTCCGTTAGAACAAGCACCTATTGTGGGCCCCAAAAAAAAATAGTCGGGGGTCTCTGAAAACGACCGCGAAACTCGTCCAGTATGCATTTAATATAGGCGGCCTGATTCAACTGGCGGCCCGAATCAACTGTTTTCCCCTTTAGGGGTGGGGAAGCACACTCGTTTCACAACCGAGAAGTCCCGGGTTCAACCCCCGGGTGGAGCGGACACCAGTTGGGCTGTTTCCTTAAAACCCAGCCCCTGTCCCACCCAGCAGTGAAGGGGGTCCCGGGGTTTGTTAGCCGGGGGTTTGTAACCCCCCCCCGGGGTGCTGGCTTCGGCCAACACTATAAGCCACTAGCAGACAGCCCCTCTGCTCGGAGTAGTCTGCGAGAAAAGCTGTCTGGTTACGCAGAGATCCATCTCAGCTGCGTCAAAAACTGACGAAATTCTTCAATCATCATCATCAAACCCTTCCTTATCGCTTTAAACATGATACATCGATTTGTTGTGTCCAAACCAGATGCCAGCTGAGTAATCAGCTGATTAATGTTTGTAACATTATTTATACGTGACAGCCTTGTGATTGGCTGATAGGTCTGAATAGGGTAATCTAAACACTGCTGTGATTCGCTATTAGCGAGGATGACGTCAATGTATTCGCCAGCCAATCAGCTGTCTCTGTGGAGATACTCCGAGATACTCCTCCTTGCGCCCGGTGTAAGTCCATCTCGGCGGAAATTTTTCAAACAGCCTCGGCGCAAGAGGGGGTGAGGGTTGCGCCGAGTAGCATTTACACCATACTTACACCCCCTTGACTTCCACTTTTTTACTGGATCTGGCCCAGGGGTAGCTGTGGCCGAGATACTGAAGTCACCCAGCCGCCATCTTGTCATAACCAAAACAAATACATGGCCGGCCCAGACAGTGGGTGGGTGTTTTGGGTGCTGGCATGGATAGCCTATATTACCACCTACTACTACTATTAACACCTACTACTACTAACCCCACTATTACCACCCATAAACACAAAGACGGAGGGCCTCCGGAGGCCCTCCGTATGTCTTACCGGCGGCCCGACGGAAATGTACGACGTAGGGCCGCTGGGAATTTGCTCAGAGGGTCACCGGCGGGCCGCTCCCAGCGGCCCGCCGTAGGGCATATGACCATTTGCCGCTGTTATATTAAATGAAATTTAGGAATATTCATAGTTATACTTTCTAATATATTGCAGGTATAAATAAAGTTTTAAGGGTGTTTTCACAACCCATTAGCCGATTAATAGACTAAAGGGCTGGTTCAACACTTATAAAACATTACTATATAATGCAATATGCTTAAAAAATTTTAAACCCGAAATATTCCTTGTCGTTTATCCAGTAATACGATTAAAAGGAGATTGCTACGATCATAATTGCTACGGACATTGTTTATTCATAAATACAAAAGCATTTTCGTTATTGGGTTTACATGCTGGTGTACGTGGAACAAATGAACAGCTATGTAAAGGATATGGTTGCGGCGAACAACCCTAACAACATCCACCCACTCGTGCGTTTTCCACCTAACTGATTATTTTTCACTCCCTGACCACAGCGCCCGGCGCCGTCGAGGAATTCCTAAAAAAACGTGTCGTACTGCAATTATTTATATTATTCGTCTATTTCGATATAATGAAGGAGCGAAAACATGTTATAACTAAGTTCTCATTATGTTATCGACTGGTTAAGGGTGACAATTTAGGCCCTTTTGAGGGTTTTTAAACCCCTTTGTAAAAGGGTACGTACGTCTGGCAGTTTAGTGCATTGATAGCTTGGAAAAAATTCAATAATTTCTATTTTAATCATGATATTACTCATATTTAACTCCATCATCTACATATTCCATGTTAGGTGTACCGTTGGTATTGATATTATTGATATATGTTGGAAAGTTATTGAAATAAGGGAAAATATGACCTTGTGTTTTTTTCCGTAAAAATCTTCGCCGCGTTAATCAGTGTTATTTTTATATGATAAAATACTACACACACAGACAACTGATAACCTTTTACCATGTAAACTCCTTCCTATGTACGTATCTCTCTTTATTTCTATGTATCTTATCTTGGGTGTTCCTGATTAAACTGAAATATTTGAAATAAACTATATATGATCATTTCTATAAACATTATAAAAACTTTTATAAATTTTTTAAAAGCTTGTACAGGCCTAATATGATGGTACCGATATTGAGATACTATGTATATTACTGAGCTAATATATATAATATGAAATTAATATTTTCCCACTTACAAATACGTACCAGCGCCCAGCGGGCCTCCGGAGGGTTCACGTCAAGTTGCCGCTGCTTGTCACTACTGATGTAATATACATCAAGATAATCATATAACTGTTTTTTTCAAAATGTTTACACATGAAATATTCAATTCTTGAAATTCTGTACATTAATTTTCAACATGGTAAATTATCCCGTCTGAAAATACACCAGCGGGCCTTCGGAGGGCTGACGGAGGTAAATTTGCCGCCGGCGGGCCCCGTTCGCCGCTTACGGCCTACGTCGGCCCGCCGGTGATGGTTAGCTGGGGCAACCTACTACTACTATTACCACCTACAACTACTATTAACACCTACTACTACTACTACTAAACTTCCAACCTAGTGCTCGTCACCTTCCAATCATTATTTACGGTGATACACAGACAACAGGTGTGTTGCGAGGCCGTACAGGTGTGTAGTGACAGGTGTTTGCGAGGCCGTACAGGTGTTATGGAAGGTGTGTTGCGAGGCCGTACAAGTGTGTAGTGACAGGTGTCTTGCCCAGGCCGTACAGGTGTATAGTGGGCAGGGTTGTTGCGAGGCCGTACAGGTGTTAGTGACAGGTGTTGTTGCGAGGGCCCTACAGGGGTGTATGACAGGTTTTTTGCGAGGCCGTACAGGTGTGTAGTGACAGGTGTGGTTGCGAGGCCGTACATGTGTGTAGTGACAGGTGTGTTGCGAGGCCGTACAGGTGTGTAGTGACAGGTGTGGTGTATGTGGTAAGGGGGAGAGGGTAAGAGTGCAGTGTTAGCCCCCGAGTGTGGTGTGTCTGACCTAATGAGCGAAACGCGCAGTTCTCGTCCACCCATAACGGCGCCACCCCGTACCGCCGCCGGCCACGGGTACGGCGCAGCCACAGTGGTCCATAGAAGCTGCTCTCGGGGATTACAGGAAGTTTAATTAATCAAAAACCTTTGGGCCCAATCAAAAAACCTTTCTTAATTAGGTAATTGAATTGAAGTAGTTAGTTTCGTACACTGATTTTGATTTTTTTCTACATACCTGGGTGTCGTTTCGTAACTCTAGTAGTCAAGTTCAACTCGAGCTGAGTGTACGAAACGACTATGGTTTTCTATAGACTACGAAAACAACTTTTGGTAATAATGGACGAGAGTTTTTTGCAGTCGTTTTAAGAGACATCAACTTTTTTTTCTTGGCCTACAATAGGTGCTTGTTGCAATGGAGATAGGTTTTATTTTGCGCAAAACCCCCCCCCCAAAAAAAAAAAAAAAAAAATAATATTAATGAAACCTAACCTAACCTTATAGGTTTTAATGAAAACCCAACCTAGCTAACCTTAAAAGGGTTTTAATGAAACCTAACCTAACCTTAAAAGGTTTAATGAAACCTAACTAACTTAAAGGTTTTAATGAAACCTAACCTAACCTTATAGGTTGTAATGAAACCTAACCTAAAATTTAACCACAAGGGAATCTTTTTTTCTTTTCTTTTTCTTCGCAAAATAAAGCTATCTCCATTAGAACAAGCACCGCTTATTAGGGAAACGCTATGATAATTTGTATCATAACCGCACTCATGCAGGTCTGCTTCCGTTCCCCACTAATTGTTAACAAGTATAAAAAAAAATACTTATATCTATATCTACTATATAAAAAAAAGTATACCATATCCACCTATATTTTATTTTAACTAGTAGGGTGGATGACTGGAGTGGGTAGATGGATTAAGAGTGGATGGGCTGGGTGGGGAGTGGGTGTGGGTGTGTGTGTGGTGTGGGTGTGGGTGTGTGGGTGTCTGGGTGTGTGTGGGTGTGGGTGTGTGTGTGTGGTGGGTGTGTCGTGGGTGGTGTGGGTGTGGGTGTGTGGTGGGTGTGTGTGTGTGTGTGTGTGGTGGGTGCGTGTGTGTGTGTGTGGTGTTACTCACAGGTGGAAAGATTTGCCACTTCCAGGTCCTGGTCTGTTTGTACAGGACATAGCAGCAAAAGCTTGGCATGACGAAAGGGATAACACAGTCAGACAGCAAGCACAGCTTCGCATGACGAGGCGATAACACAGCCAGACAGCAACGCGAGCCGCAGAAACAAGGCTTTGTTTTGGTTACGGCAAGATGGCGGACAGTTGGAACCAGTGCTGAGCCAGGCTTCCGCGATCCATGTTATATAGATCAGTGCTACTACTACTACTACTACTACTACTACTACTACTACTACTACTACTACTACTACTACTACTACTACTATTACTACGTACTGCTACAACTACTACTACTACTACTACTACTACTACTACTGCTACTACTACTACTACTACTACTACACTACTACTACAACTACGTACTACTGCTTCTAATATTACTACTACCACTAGAACTTAAAACTTTGAATACAACAACTACTACTACAACTACTTCTACCATAACGTACAGCAGTAGTAACAACAAAATTATCAACAGCAAGAAAACAAAATACAAAAAATCTGCAGCAGTACTACTGCAACAATAGTATAATAACAACAATAACAATAATAATTATTATGATATAATAATAATAATAATAATAATAACAACAACAATAATAATAATAATAATAATAATAATAACAACAACTAACGCGTAGTCTCAAGATACCGTAATCTTATTTCAGTACTACACAGGACGCATCAGCCAGCCAGCAAGAAGCAGTTAGAAACTATGTGGTCTATGGTCAGACTTCCTCGAAACTTGTCTTCACCACACGCCCTTTCCTACTTATACCCTCAACGTCACTGGTAAACTCCTTTGTGTGGCATATTTGTTGTACCATCATACTAAGGGAACAACTTGTATTTACCTAACTACGTAGTTGTACTTAACTAGTTGTATTTTACAGGGCCTGAGAGCTACACTCGTGGGGTTCTGTCTCCATATCTACATTTATCCAGTCTTTTCTTCAACTGGTGCATATTCTTTGTCGATATCACCTCCTCATCAAGTCCATTCCAAACTTTTACATTTCTATGCGGGAAGCATACTACTACTGTAGACTACTTCTTTATGTTATTCAGGCATCTCCCTTTTCTTAGTTTTTTTGTATGCCCTCTTAATAATTATTTGTGTATCGACCTTCTCTTTGCTTCCGAATCAAAAGTCTCTCATTGTCTATTTCTTCCATCTTATTTATCAGTTTATAAATTGTTATTTTATTCTTTGCTCAAATGTTGGCAATATCATCTCTTCAACCTTTTCTCATAAGTTAATTCTTCTAGCTCTGGTACCATCTTTGTTGCCATTCTCTGTAAACTTTTTTAAACTGTTAACTCTCCAACTTTTTCACATGTTTCTTTTTATTTGGGGACCACACAATGGCAGCATATTCCATTTTTAGTCGGATCATTGCAGTAATTATCTTTCTCGTCATTCTTGTCCATGTAATGATTATGAAAAGCAACTCTAATATTCTAGCGTTTCAACATCCTGTACTTATCTCCAAATATTATCTCTATGTGTTTTTTCTGGCTGTAAGTTGTTTTGTATTACCACTCCCAGGTCTTTCTCTTCGTGAACCTTTGTAATCACTTTATTTCCCATTATATATAGCTACTTATATCTCTTCGTTTTTTTTCCATATCCATCACACGACACTTGTTCATATAAAATTCTATTTCACATCTTGTATATATATATATATATATATATGTGTGTGTGTGTGTGTGTGTGTGTGTGTGTGTGTTGTTGTGTGTGTGTGTGTGTGTGTGTGTGTGTGTTTGTATTCATCTATTTGTTCATCTAGTTGTATTTTACGGGGCCGAAAATGCTGTTTTGGCCCCCCGTCTCCAATCCATTTTTATCATTCTCTTTACATTCTTTAGTGCTTTGTTTGGCCAAGCCGCCCCCCGGAGAGCAGGTCAAAAACCCCCCGGCTAACCCCCCGGTTTGTTTTGTGTGGAAAGTTGTTGTGTGTGTTGGGTGTGTGTGTGGTTTTGTGTGAAAGCCCCTAATAATTTATCAAAAGGGGAGGGGAGAAACTATCAGTTTTATCGAGCATGAGGGCTCTGGGGGAAAAAAGCTAAGCATGAAAAAAAAACCAAAATAAAAAATACTTAAGGTTTCGGAAATGGAAGATTTATTGGTAGTTAAAGAAGACCCATTTTCCACATTCCTTTTAGGGTCCGGGCCTTGGTGCTTTTTTCTTTGGGGTGTGTGGTTGTTTGTGTGTTGTGTGTTTTGTGTGTGTGGTTTTCCACAACACGGGGATTTGCGAGAAGATAATATAATACTGAGGTGATGCGCGTCACTCTTCAGGGCCCTTTCAGCAGCCAAGTCATAACCCTTCATTGGGAAAAACGAAAATATGTAAAATGTAAGCGACGAGTAATAAAAGGGGCAGCATTACTCAGCATAACGCCTATACTGGCAAGTTATTCATCCTTCCACCCCTGTCAGCCAAAAGTTATAGCGAACCCTTAAATAAATACTTTAAATCTCTGCAGTTTTTTTCCCTACGGCAAATTTTTCCCGTCTCAGATGCTGGAGATATATATAAAGCGTGGTTTTTTCTACAATTTATTTTAAATTTTTATATTTTTTCATTCCCCCATTTTTCGAGCAATGGGATTTTCTTCAGATTTGAATTTTTATATATGCATTTATATTTTTTGCGTTTGAGCCTATATGTATATAGCATTAACTATATAGACTTCTTTTATCATTAATCAATCTCTCGTTTTACTTTTCCTTTTCATTCATACATAAATTCATTCATCGTTTTTCATTATTCATTCATTTTGTCCATATAAGTTTTTGCGGCTGTACTATACCGAGTGCAAGGCAGACCATGAAGTCATGTCACGTTATCTCCAGACTATTCCCCAAAATCACGCATCCCGGCACTCCTCACAAATCTTCGACGGGCACTATCATGGCACGGATCCTTTATGTTTAGCCTCACGTTTTCATGTTGTTAGCTTTGTATAGTATTTTATTTCTTGCATTTTCATTTAATGTCTATTGCAGGGACGCACACAACTCAACTTATCATCGCCAGTCTGTCTGTTCTTGGGTAGAATTAAGTGTTGGTTTTTTCTAATGCCTGTTACGACTGGTACTATAGATGAGGGAATATGAATCGATTTTAAAGTCACTCCACCTTCCTTTCTTTCATAAAGTAAAAACTCTATAAAATAAAAGCATTTATGTAAATCATTGGCTTGGAAAAGAGAGGACATAAGTGACATGGGGAGTCGAGTGGGACATATTAAGTACAAGAATGACAACAATTACCGAAAATAAACACGTTCAATAAATAAATTCCATCCTTTTTTTCTTATTTCTAAAGATGATTATCTTTGCTTTAATCATATGTGTACGAGTCTATATGTATAACCATGTGGGCATATAAATGACTATAACATACATATCCCCTTGTGAGCTATCTTTACAGAGGAAATGACTTAGAGAGGAGGAGGGCGAGAGGAAATATCTACAGGATGGCCAAACATGGGAGTGAGGACAAAGTAATCCATAGCCATGAATAGTTTATAAGAGTGCGATAATTTCCTCTTCTTCATGAGGCGATGGCGTGTGTTCAGTAATGTTTAGAGGAGGACTGATGAGCGGGCTGGTCACGAAAACCACGAGGAAGGAAAGAAAGAGAGAATAAGCCACTTTCGTTTCTGAGCTGTCGCCTCAAACACAACAGCCATACTTGTATACTGAAGTGAGGGAGAACCAGACACTTGGGGAAATATCCGATTAAACAGATAACTCATTATTGACTAGAAAAACGCCATACATATATCTAAGACAATAATATTTTGCTATGAACTGCTTTCCTTGCCTAATTTAATAAGTTGAACCTTTAAGGTATTCTGCATGCGACGCATATCTATCTTTCTGGCAAGCAAGAGGGTTACAAAAACCCTATAACCTACAGTCAGTTTGCCAGGTGCGCCATACACTGGCTTCCAGGAGAACTACAATCACCAAACAGGAGCTAAAGAAAGGTTCATAAGGCTAAGTGTGAGCGAGTACCTGGGCATGTGTAACAAAGTTAACTTGTACCACCTCTTTATATTCTCGATCCCCCATCACTTTACACAACAAATGGTTACATGACATTCATCTCTTATAATTCCACCATGAACTTATTTCCTGTGGATAGTTTTTTTCTTATCTGTGTCAGGGTATCACAGCCGGCTCGATCCAACACTCGTCGATGCTAAATGGGGCGAGACAACACGGCGACGGGAGGTTGATGCCAAGTAACTGGGACCACTACTATGTCTATATCTAGTGGTCAGTTTTCTGTCTATGCTATATCAGTTAGCATTATATCATTAGGCGGAAGAACCACCCCCCACATGTAATTTAAGTTTATTAGCGGGCATCTACTCATGTCCACGTGGGAAGTACCGTGTCCAATGTAATACGTGAGAAGTACCGTGCCCTATGTCCGCGTGGAAGTACCGTGCATGCCCTATGTCCACGTGGGAAGTACCGTGCATGCCCTATGTTCACGTGAGAAGTACCGTGCCCTATGCTCACGTGGGAAGCAACGTGCCCTATGTCCACGTGCGAAGTAACGTGCCCCATCACACTGGGCACCCGTGGCATTATACGGTGCCAACTGAGTCTGTGGGCGACATGCAGCTCGTACACGGGACCACGTTAAGGAGAATACTCCTTCCCCGTCCTCTTGGTTGAATATATTTAGGTCGGTGTTCGGTGTTTTACGTAGATGGACGTAAATACTAGCAAAGAAAAAGAAAAAGGTTCCCGTAGGCCATACCCATAGTATCAGGCAGTATTTAATGAACGGTTACAGGGAGGAAGGGACAAGAGGGTGATGGAGCAAGGGGAGAGGGTTGCCGGGTTACCTTCCCTATGCCGGTCAATACAAGTCCAGTAACCACTTCCGTCATTATGTCATTTTGTTCTTAACGTAATAACCATGTAATTATCTTATATAGCAGGGCCTCAAGACTCTTGGCGTGTATTTGCGTCATCGTGTGTGTCATGATGAAGAGGTGTGTAGTATACGCGGTCATCCCCGCGTCATTTTGTGGGGGGAGCGGGGAGGGGAAGCACACCTTACGACGCACCTGGACAATTAAAGGAATTTGGTCCTGAACTTTGGCAGCCGTCCGTACTCCGTACACCAACTAGGGCGACCATCACCCGAAATAACTTCAATACTCCACCGCCTTCACTCCAGGTCCCGCGGCGGCCTTGGACACCGCCTCCGTCAGAAGCCACGACTGAGTGAGGTTAGTCATCATGCCCCGCATAAATAAAGCTCCAAGAATATGTCGGGGGAACGAAGGTTGCAGCGCCGCTGTGGGGCAGGGTAGGGCCCGGCGGGCTTTACTCCTCTCCACGACCTCAATACTTAGTGGGTTGCCCCGCTCACATGTAAATGCAATGCGCTTGAAGTGAACAATAGTAAATCATGAATCAAAGTATCGTAAATCTAACATATTGAAGACAATGTTCACGATAGATTCTTTCGCTCGCCGGAAAGGGGAAAATCTTTCTGTCATCGTCGAGTGGCCTAATAATTAGGAACACCCACATGCTGCCCATTAACTCTACTTTCGACGGAGAGTGCATCGGAGGACACAGGGGAGCAGCACGAGCCTCTAATCACAGGCGCTACTACATAAGAAAAAAATCTTGCCTACGCCACCATGATGCACGGGCGAGGGCCAACCATCATATAGCCCTCAAGTGAACCTCCAAGACCTACCATTTCAGCCCTGGAGGTCACTGCCTACAGGCACTATATAGGCATAAATAAAAAAATGCCTATTTCAATTATCAGGTAAATTAATTATCCTTAATTATCCTACTGGCTTCATCGCAAGTCTCCTGAGAAAGCTGAGACGGATCCATATATACCCATAGCTGGTGCGGGTGTTCAGTGCTGGTTTGGCCGGCAAATTTCCTGTGCTAAAAGACACGATAATACATATGAAAAAATCGGACTGTTCTACTGTAACGTACAGTGACAAAACAAAATTAACCGTAAATATACATTGTACATGAATCGTCCTTAGATTCGTATTGCAATAGAGAGTTTTAAAACAAGGCTAGATATTTTCATGGAGAGGGATGAGAAGTGGATGTAGGTAACGTATATAGTGTTGCAGGAACTACCGCATGTTAGACCTCGGCCTGTGGTAGCTCCCTATGTTCTTACGTATCACAACTTAATTGCGCTCTATGCTGTATCATCTGTTTACGAGTGCATGGTGATGGCGATGATGGTGAGAGAGAGAGAGAGAGAGAGAGGAGAGAGAAGAGAGAGAGAGAGAGAGAGGAGAGAGAGAGAGAGAGAGAGAGAGAGAGAGAGAGAGAGAGAGAGAGAGAAGAGAGAGAGAGAGAGAGAGAGAGAGAGAGAGAGAGAGAGAGAGAGAGAAGAGAGAGAGAGAGAGGAGAGAGAGAGAAAAAAAAAAAACTTGCTGTGGTTGAGAAATTGCTTACTCGGCTATAGAATAAGGACAATAGACTACCTTAGTGAGCTCGATCTGTCATCTGGTGGCCGTCTGGGAACTACACGCGGAGCTAGAATGTCGGGTCTCGGGGTGTCGGGCTCGACTTATTTTCTATTATTCCCTACCAAAACCAGCTACAATTAAGTGTTGTCATGGTCAACATAGGCTTATGCAAAATGGAAATATACGAGTTTTACATTATTCATTGCGTTATAATGAGGATTGTTGGCAAAATAGAAGCATTCGATCACAGGTGTCCTACAACACTACTAAATGCTGCAAAGGAATGCTTCAAGGCGGGTGCATGGGTTAATATTACCTTCTCTTTGCATACATGGAGGTAATATTAACCCATGCACCCGCCTTGCATACATGGAGGTAATATTAACCCATGCACCCGCCTTGAAGCATTCCTTTACAGTATTTAGTAGAATGTTGTAGGACACCTGTGATCGAATGCTTCTATTTTGCCAACAATCCTCATTATAACGCCATGAATAATGTAAAACTCGTATATTTCCATTTTGCATAAGCCTATGTTGACCATGACAACACTTAATTGTAGCTGGTTTGGTAGGGAATAATAGAAAATAAGTCGAGCCCGACACCCCGAGACCCGACATTCTAGCTCCGCATGTAGTTCCCAGACGGCCACCAGGGGCTACATTCAGAGAGGCTTACTTCCGGTCTGCACGACCTAGCGACTTCCAACAGCTGTTCTGGGTCACTTTTGGCATTCTGCAGACGTACTTAAAGACGTTAAGCTGTCAAAACAAAGCGACCACGGTAGGGGTGGCGTAGAGCACGCAATATACATAAAAATACTCATAAATTGAGTATATATGATGTTTTCTGACTCAAGAACTGAACAGGGCAAGTATACAAATGAAATTAGGCCTTAAACCTATCTCCTACCCCCGTGGTGAGTTTATTATGGGGTGATGAGCCGAGTGGTGAACGGCGGCACCTCACCGAGACCCTGACCGAGACCACCTCGCCTCACCACCCCGGCGGGTAGCTGCCACCAACCGCCACGCATCAGACTGAAGGTATAATGGCTCCCTTTTCCTTAATAAAACCCCAAGCCCTTGTCCATCCAGCCGTGATGGGTATCGGGTGTTAGCCAGGGTTTGTGACCCACCTCCCGGGGTGGTTGCTTCCCCCAAATGGCAGGAAGACCAGTTACGAATAGAGAGATTATCAAGCGGAAAAGATCACCCATAGTGACACCGTAGCGCCACTGCCATATCTCGTACCAGAATCCCCGCGACTTCCGGGTTGTACAAATAGAGGAAGTTAGTTAAGCTAAACACCGTGCCCTTTAACTCTTTCTGAATGTCTGCCCAGATGACAGATCGAGCTCACTAAGGTAGTCTATTATAGAGAGGGGCGCCAGGTGGAAGTAAATGCGTGTGTGGAGGGATGAAGACTCTCTCGTCTTCATCCATTATATAGGGCTCGCCGTGGGGACATGACCTCTTAATAGGTGTCTTGCACTGACGTCACGATCTAACGTCTTCAAGCCAAATGCCGCCGTCCCTTTAAGCTAAATGCCGCCCGTTGGAGCTAGCTGGAGGACCAACAAACTCCACTTGCCGCCCGTGTTTGCCAGCTTATGGTACTTTTCCCCTACCAAATATGTTTATCAGTATAAAAGATATACTGTTGTCTTCGGAATGTTTGTTCTAAATATTATCAAAAAACAAATCGTAAAACACACTAAGACAGGCCATTCTGAGACTCTCAAGAAATATGCATGAACTTAATATTCACCAGCGCCAGCTCCCATTTAATATTTTGCGAGAAAACTTTTTATATGGAGAATATCAATAGAAGCGGAATTTCATTAGCTTTCCATTGATATATTTTGTTTTCTGATAAATAAATTAGAACCATGTATAAATTAGCGTTAACTATATAAATAACCTCATCAATCGGAAAAAATTACCCGATTTCATGATGTTATTTATTTAGTTAACGCTAATTTATACATGCTACTAGTTCATTTATCAGAAAACGAAATATATCAATGGAAAGCTAATGAAATTCCGCTTCTATTGATATTCTCCATGTAAAACGTTTTTTGCGCAAAATATTAAATGGCGAAGAGTTTAACTGAATATTAAGTTAAGTTGAATTAATTAAGTTCATGCATATTTCTTGAGAGTCTCATAATGGCCTTTCTTTAGTGTGTTTTTACGGTTTTTTATTTGATAATATTATAGAACAAACATTTACGAAGATAACAGTATATCGTTTATACTGATAAACATATATTGGTATGGAAAAATTACCATAAGCTGGCAAACACGGGCGGCAAGTGGAGTTTGTTGGTCCTCCAGCTCGCATCTCCCGCGCCTGTCGCAGCCACAACAAGGGCTGTGACGTCACGTGCAAGGCACCTATATCTTTACATATAGCGCATTTTCGTGACGTTCACCGCCCTGGTTCAGTCCCGTCCGGACCGGGTCAGGGTGGACTGATGGTCGCGAAAATACATCGAGACTGGCCCCGTCCCATTCGTCGTTCCTATTGGCTGGGGGATCGAGTGGGCGGTACTGAACTGAACTGTGGAGGCGGCAGGCGTCCATCTTGTCAATATCCTTTTTGTCGTCCGCCTTTTAACTTGTGCTGAAAACTTTACAACTACCACGCCTGTGATACTTTAGTCTTATGGTCGGCCATCATGGTGTTTCATGTCTTATCAGCAGCACGAGAAGCTTCTGGTCGCCTTCCCCGCTGACTGTAGTGCGCATGCGTCAGTTCTCCCACACTGGTCCAACCTGGTCCTGCTATCTGGCTCAGCCCGGCCCAGTCCGTTCCAGCCCGGTCTAAACTGCCTCGCAAAACAGTGGCCGCCCGGGACTAGCCAGTCCAGACCGGCCAGAGCGGCCGCGAAAATGCGCTAATAGTGTTTCTTGCAAGTGGCAAGTGACTGGCAGGTTGGTGGGTCACGGAAGCTGCCTCTCTCTCTCTCCCTCACCTTTCAGTAGGACAGGTGAGCGACGCAAGCCACCTCTCCTGCCCACACATTCTGCATTCTTCATTATATTGAGTTATTATCCGCTATAGATCAATATCTTTTTATGCAAGAAGATATGTTGTTGTACTAAAGTAAATGATATTATATCGTGCATGACTCGGTATAAATAGATGTAAAGCCACTATAGGATTATTTAGTAAAATTAATATATTGAGAAAGTTGAAGTGAGTGGTGATATGATAAGAATACTCTGGCTATACAGCAGAATATTATATCTAACGATTCGACTAAAAATATGATTACTTGGTATAAAAAGACGGGATATTACGAGCTTAGCGTAAATAGGCAAATAGTTTAAACACACACACACACACACACACACACACACACACACACACACATACACACACACACACACACACACACACACAGAACGGAGGCGGAGCGGAAACAGATGGGTTGTTTCCTTAAAACCCGAGAGTGCTGGCTTCGGCCAACACAAAGCACTAAGGATGAATGATAAAAATGTTAATATGGAGACGGGGCCACACGAGCATTGCTCTGGCCCTGTAAAATACAACTAGATGAATACAACTAGATGAATACACACACACACACACACACATACACACACACATGTGAGTTCAAAGATAAATATGATAATTTGGCATAAAAAAGGCTGAGCATTACGACCTAACTCAACGCAGTAGGTAAATATAGAAATAGGTAAACACACATACACACACACTCCGTAGTGTAAGGGGGAACTCCGTTATGTAAGGGTTAGCAAGCTCGGCTCACAACCGAGAAGTCCCGGGTTCGATCCCCGGGCGGAGCGAAGACAGACGGGCGGCCTTCTGAAAACCCGAGCCCCTGTCCACCCAGCAGTGAATGGGTACCAGGTGTTAGCCGGGGGTTTGTGACCCGCCTCCCGGGGTGGTGGCTTCGGCCAACACAAAGCACTAAGGATGAATGATAAAATAAATGTTGATTTGGAGACGGGGCCATACGAGCGTTGCTCAGGCCCTGTAAAAATGCAACTAGATGAATACAACTAGATGAATACACACACACACACACACACCAGTGGCGGATTTAGGTGGGGGCCGAGTAGGCCATGGCCTAGGCCCCGCGCCCGCAAGGGCCCCGCACCCCAGAGGAAAAATTATGTTTTCAATGAAAATATGAATGCTGGACCTTTCTTATTTGCTGGAACACTGTTACATTGCATGTACAGTACCATAATATGCCACAAATTAGTACCAACATAATGTAAAATATGGGTGGAAAAAGTTTCAATTAAACTAATATGAAATCTGAACCACATTTGGTAAAATTCTAGAGTCCTTTCCCGCCCTTATTAGTGGTTTTATTTTCTCTAGACCTTCACAAATCCCTTCATATACCTCTAAAACTTAATAATAAAGTGGAGGAGATAAAAAAAAAAAATTACTAACCTAACCTCAATATAACCTAACCTAACCTAACCTAAGCTGGTAAAATTGTAGTCCTTTCCCGCCCTTAGATCTCGTTAGGAGGTTATTGGTTAGGTGGTAGTGAGTTTAGGTTAGTAATTTTATTTTTGGGGGTCCAGGGCGGGGGTAGTATAGGGGGGAGGGGGGGGTTGAAGGGGGCATCTCTCCCCTACTTTATAATTACGTTTTAGAGGTATCTGAAGGGATCTGTGAAGGTCTGGAGAAAAAAAACACTAATAAGGGCGGGAAAGGACTCTAGAATTTTACCCCACATTTCATTCAGGGCCCCGCACTCCCACCGGCCTAGGGCCCCGCACACCATAAATCCGCCCCTGACAAACACACGTACACGTCACCTTGTATTTATAGCACATTACCGTGCCATCCCACATTTGGAAGGTTACATGTTATCTTCAAGCACGAAATAACAACGTCGATAATTGTGTCAAGACATGTGAAGCCTGAAAGGTCAAGGTAACAAGGTGGATCCATCGCTCCGGCAGCGGGGTGAAGTGTAACTCGGGGAGGTTCGATGAGAGTTATGTAATAAGAAGTACTTTGGGGCGCCAGCATGCATGCTGTGTATGACCAAGCTCGGTGATATTAATCAAGTGTAGAAAAATCAACAATTTATGAAACAATAGAAAAAAGCTTTACAGGAGATAAAATGTGACCTGTGTGATGAGATTAAGGAAGATTTCACAATTTTTACTTTGTGGTGCCCTGCACATGAGTATACACAGGAAATAATTAAGGAATGTACAAGATTGCAACAGGTATAAGAAGAAAACTATACATTTCATATTGATTCGCGGGTTGTACTGATAGTGTACTGCATAATGATATCTTTAGGCAAGACATACATACATACATACATAAATACATACATACATACATACATACATACATGCATACATACATGCATACATACATACATATATATGTATATATATATATATATATATATATATATATATATATATATATATATATATATATATATATATATATATAGATATATATATATATATAGATATATAGATATATATATACAAAGCTGGGCACTGCACCTTTTTTTCAGGTTCCGCACCCCGCACCTCCGCAACCTTTAGGCGGGGGTTCCGCATTCCGCATATCCGCAACTTTTGGCATTTTGAGGTTCCGCAACTGTAGTTCCGCACCTCCGCACCTTTTTCAAAGATCCGCACCAGTAGCGGAACTAGGTCCGCAACCCAATTTTTTGTTTACAAGTCCACAATAACTTAATAACTACCTATTAATTTAATAAATATTAATAAATAACAAAAAATGGCTTAATAATGAGACAATATTTATTATTTTATATTACATAATGACAAAACACCAAAAAATTCCAATAAAAGGCCAAAAACTGCTCCGCTACACTAATTCGAGAGAACTGGAACCCAAAATGCCAGGGGTCGCTGGCAGTTTTAACTCACAATTTGGTGAAAAGTTGGTCAACTTGAAAGAAAAATATGGGCTTATTCTACTGCACTTAAAACACAAAAGTATAATATTAAGAACGATTTTCTTCTATATGTATATTGTATAGAAGCCTGATTCTGTAAAACATTGTATATAACCAAATAACCAAGGAGGTTATAGTTGAGGAGGCGAGGTAAATGCTACTCTATGATATTATGTAGTCAATAACGTATGTTTAGAAGTTATCTATACCTAGGCAGTCATATTTTCCTGTTATTATTGTGTATCAATCAGATAGAAAGTCTGGAAGTGCAATGAGTCGACGCGTGAAGTGGCAATGTTTTGATTCAATCTCCCCGCCACAATCTCCCCGCCACCACTCCCCGCCGCGGCACGTCGCCTCCACAATTATAACCTACATTGTCGCAACAACAAGCCGATTTCGGCATTCTTTATTCTTCGTTTTTCCAAGGCATTGCTTATTGTATTTTGACAAGCGTTTGCCAGACGCAGCAGTACTGTCTTAGAAAACAGTGTGAACATCGCCCAAATTTTACATGCCACAATATACATGTAAAAAATATATTAAGCTTTGCTACTCGAGGCGAGTAATTTGCATTAAATTGCTATTATAGAACGTTCCATCGTAATGCATGTCATCCATGTAATTAGTAGAACAACAGAAGAACTATATTTTTTGGTATTCAGATGCGGTGCATCAATGTTTATCGCGAAATTAATTTATGAAAAATATTAGTCGCGGTGCCAAAACACAGTAGACCAACCTTTGAGTTAAAACTGCCAGCGACCACTGGCATTTCTCGAGTTTCAGATCATTGGAATTGTCCGGGTCTGGCACCTCCTCCTCCTCCTGCCTCTTCAGCTTCCTCATGTTCAACATCTTGAGGTTGCCCCTTTATGAAGATGAGCATTTCAAAGTTCTTGGCCGTCAGGGAAGACCTCTTTGCCCTCAGGATATCTGACCCCATGCTGAAAAGCCTCTCCACCGCGGTTGAACTGGGGAGCGGGGTGTTATATTTGATGAAGAGGTCCACCCAGGCCTCCTTGAACTCCAGGGGAAATATGTCCCTGGAGAGCTTCTCGCTGACGGCCACATACTTCTTGTCCCAGGCCTGGAGGTCAGCCAGGAGCTTAGCGGTAGCGGACCTTAATTTTGAGTGGTCCGTAACCCTAGGTCCGCAACTTTTTGAGCAACGAGTTCCGCAACTAACGGTCCGCAATCAAATGGCGGTTCCGCAAGTTGCGGAGGTGCGGAAGTGCGGACCAAAGTTGCGAACCGCCCAGCTCTGTATATATATATATATATATATATATATATATATATTGCCTTACACATTTTTGTATAAGTATGTATGGCGCCCGCGTTCTGGGAAATGGCTATAACTGTGCTAAATGCTTGTATGGTGACCCGGGCTCTCGTGTACAGTTGATACCTGTTGAAATTATAGTAATAATTGATGTGAACTCACCTTGCTATTAACGCAAGAACTACCTAGACTGCAATGATACCCTATTTAGACGCTAACTAAGGTATACTCAGCAGTGGTAGATGGGTTGATGATTTGAAGGCTTGATTATTATTTGAGGGAGTGGTGGTAGTCGCTGTAGGGCGCTGGTTATTGTGATAGGTGCACGGAATGGCGGTAGGCCTATAACCGTTGGGTGTGTTGATAGCTAGTTGGTCACACTGGAGAGAGAACTCGGTTTCCAGTGAGAAGGTTCAATTTTAATTAATTTTTTTTGTAAAGGTTTATTGTAAACTAAGAAATTACAGGACCAAACACAAAATTTAAAAGTTTACAGAAATGATAGCGGGAGAAAGAAGTAAAAAGGGCGGGCATCAGCCCGCCGTGAGGGGGGTTTATCCCGTCAGGTTTCCGGAGGGGTCGCTTTGGGGACGTGGGGGGACGGGGTTCACCTACGTAAACTTGGTCACCCTCCCGGGGCGCGACGGGGGTGGGGTTTAGGGTGTTTTTGGGAAATTCAGCGGGGAGGGGGCGCTGCCCCGCAGCCCCCAAAAAACATCACGTCTCTCGGGGTGTGGGGCCCAATGGAGGGCGGCCCGGCCTTCACCCCCCACTCAGCAGCCCCCCACCGCAGGCGGGGCGGGGGGGGCCGGGCCCGGGCCTCAGGGGGGGGTGGGGGGGCAGGACAGGGGAGGTAGTGCCCCAGTGGGGGGACGGGTGTGCACTCGCATTTGGTGCACACTTCCCCCTCAAAAGTCCCCCTGTAGCCCTTCTGGTGCAGTACCCCAGCCCGCACACCCCTGAAAAGTAGTGCGCCTTTTTCCCCGGGGGTTTTTGTGGGGGGGCCCAGGAGGGGTTTAGTCGGTGGCTGCAGGACCGGGGCCGCCTGCCTCTTCCTGGCCTCCAGTCTCGGTGTGTCGGGTTTTGAGCGAAGTGCGCGGGCCCCCGTCTCGCCTGCGCCTTGAGGGGCGGTGGGCTGGGGGGCCCAGGGCCCATGGGGGACCCCGGGGCCCGCTGGCGGCTGCTTGGGGGGCCGCGTCCGCCGCCCTTTACCTCGGAACCCAAAGTGGGGGGGATCCATTTGAGCCGGGAACCCCTTTCCCTCCCGGAAAAGGGTCTGAAAGGGCCTAGGGGGTTTGGTTTGATGACCTAAAGTTTGCCCTTTGGGGAGCGGTTTGTTGGGGGGCCCCTGCGGGCCCCGCCCAGGAGTCGGTGTGTATTACCACAGTTTGCCCCCGGGCTTTTGCGGGGGCATTTTTCGAGGGCGTGTGGATGGCCACCAGCTAAAGTCTGGAGTGGGGGGCCCCAGTTGTTAGACGTCGCCAAGACGCTCTGTTTCCCCCCCCGTGGTGACGAACGCGGGCCCCTGTTTGCCACTATCCGGGTTTGACCCAGCCGTCAGTGAAGTATACACGGCTTTTTTCCCCTCCGGGGACCTGGGCCATGGCCATCAGGGGCCTGTGCCGCAGCTCCCGGGTGGTGGGACATGGGACAGGCAGGCCCCCTGCGTGGCGGTGAAAATCTGCGGGGGGGGCCCCCCCCGGGGGGGAGGCAAATTTTAGGTGGGGGCGGGGAAAACGGCCCCCCGGCCCCAAAGGCCCCGGGGATCCCGCGTGAATGAGGTGTGGGTTTGGGTTTGCGGGGTTTTGATGAGCCACGTGTTGCCCGCGAAAGGGACTCGTGCCCTGCGTCATGGCCAGCCGGAGTTCCCCTGCGCCACGCCCCCCCACGTTCCCCCCCGGGGGAATTTCTTTTGGCCCCCGCGAAGGGGCCCTTATGGACTGCACCCCGGTGGCGAGGGGCCCCAAAACTGGGCCGCTTGCATTAAGCAGGCGCTGGACCAAAACCGGAGCCCCCCGCATGGTCCCCATGGGTTTTTCTTGGGGCACCTCGAGGTCCCGCTGAAATTTGGGGGGAGCCGCGATGATGACAGGGGCCCCAAAAAATCCCCCCGGGAAAACGCACCCGCCTGCACATAGTACAGGCGGGGGGAAAGAGAAGGTTTGGGGCCGGCCCTTAAAGGGGCGGAATGGCCCCCCCATCACGTTCAGCCTGGCCTTTAGTCCTTTTCCCCCAGGGAGTCAAGCTTTCGCCGTGAAACCCACAGCCGCCGTCGAGCCACACCCCCAGGGACAGGTAGGAGTCCCCTCCCGGCCAGGCCGGGTTTCCCTGGGGCGCGCAAACTGACAGATGGGGTTTGGGTGCCTTGATAGTCATGGGCCCCGGGGGTTCTGCGCCGAGATCTTGAGGGCCCCGCTCCCCCGCACTTGGCGGTGATTTAAGGGCGAGGGGCGCGTGCGTTTTTGCAAAAGGGCCCGTAAAACCCCCCCCGGTGAAACGAGGGCCAGGGGCGCGGGTAGCTGAGCAGGACGGTGCCAGGGAAGGGCCCGGGCGACTAGCTTTCCATCAGCAGGTTTTAAAAAGGAAAAGGGCTGAGGATGCCGCCCTGGGGCGTCCCGTTCCCCAGTTTTCCCTTTTAGCGTGATTTGAGGGGCCCCGGAAAAAGGGGCTCCCCGGCCCGCCCGGGGTGGGAGGAGTCCTCGAGCCCGGGAGCAGTCTTCCCCGGATTCCCCCTTTCCCCCCCGGGGTGGCGAGGGAAAAGGGAGGACTGGCCCGCTCGAACGCTTTTTCAAGGTCGGGAAGACGTGACTGTGGGGCAGTTTGGGTTTTCCCGAGTCAGCAGGGTGAGGGGGCTGTAAGCTGTGCCCAAAGCCGCGGGTGAAGCCAAACCGTGAGGGGGAGGCTCCCACGCGCCATGCAGTTTGCGAGAGCACCATTTCCCCTCGGGTGTTTTAAAAACCCTGCAGCTGATGGGGAAAATAGGGCCCCGAGCTTTTGGGGGGCCCCCCGGGCTTGGGGATGGGTTGGGAATTTAAATTTGGCCCCCTTTTCCCCGATGGTGGCAGGGGGCCTGCAGCCAAGGGCGCGGGTTTAGCGTTTGGGGAGGGAGCGCGGGGGGCCCCGGCAGGCCCGGGATGAGCGAGCATGGAGTATGTCACCCCCGTCCGTCCCCGCCCGCTGGGTCGCCCCCCCTTTTTTTCCCCGCCGACGAAGTTCCCGGCGAGGAAGAGGGGGGTCCGCCAATTCCCGGTTCCCCCCCCGCGCTTTCCCCGGGCCCGCCTCGACGCGGTGTTGTCGAACTGTTGCTGGAGGTGGCGTTTTGGCGAGGAGGAAGTGGGCGCTGGAGCCCGCGGGGTAAACACGCCTAGTCTCTCCGCCTTCGGTGTGGGTGTGGGTGGGCGGCCGGTCGGTGCGGGGCGGCACCGGAACCCGTTGACTTTTCCTCCACAGGGGCCCGAGGGAGGTGTGCGGGTTGAAGGAGGGCCCCACCCAACCACTGGCCTCCCTGGCCCCTGAGACCCCTCCCGAGCGCGAGTCACCACATCCGCAACAGCCGCAGGTTGGGGGGGTTGGGCGGTTTATACAGTTTTTGGGCAGGTTGACTCGGTGGTTGTGCTCCCCCGAATTTTAATTAAAAAAAAAATAAATAAAAAATATAAAAAAAAAAAATTTTAAAAAAAATTACATTTGTTATGCTCAAGCGTAAGGTTGGGGCGTTGATAAAGGGGATGTTGAATTTTAAGAGTTTTTGTTGGGTTTAAAACTGTATCGAAAAAAACATAAAATAAGAGTTATAAAGTAATATGAATACTGAACTTAAAAAAAAAAGTTTAAAAAGTGTGCGGTACAACCACACGTTTCTCTTTTAAGTGGTGTAGACAGAAATGTAGTTTGTAGGGGGATGCTACAAACTCCCCTCCTACGGTATGTAGGGGGGAACCGCTACGGCCGGGGGAACTTTCCACATTTCCCGGGACGGCACGTATGTTGTGGTGTTTTTTTTTCCCCTTCGTCCTTGGGTTTTAACCGATTTATCGGTTGCTGGCTAATCATGTAAATATGAGGTGACTACACCTTAAATTATAAACGAGTGTACTACACCTTAAAAACGTGTAGGGTCTAAGGGGCAAAGCTGTCTGACGAAAAAAAACCTTTTTCAAGACGGGGAGTATACACGGTCGTTCCAATAGTTTATCCTCGCGGGAAGTTCCAGTATTTTTCCCACAATTCTTTATTTTGTTAATCCCTTTATTTAAATTTTGGTACTAGTGAAACCGCCCTAAATTTTATTCTATATTTTTGCATCTTTAAATTTTACCCAATTTTATAATAAATAAAAACCTAGGGGGATTTTTACTCATCTCCCTTTTTTTACAGGGGAAGCGTATCCCCCTACCCGGGGGGGCCCGGGGAGGGAGGGTTAGCGTCTCCGACTGGCGTTTCGGTGACCCGGTTCGTCCCCCCAAAAAACCCCAAAAATTTTCTGCACCGTCGTGTGGCCCAAGAACACCCAATGCCCCGTCCCCAACTTACCTCATTTGGAAATGCATCGGGGAACGGAGGGGGGCAGAGCCCCCTTTAAACACAGGCGTCACTATAAGAACCCGCTTTCG